>CAUYON010146345.1:0-13929 GCA_963573935.1 Arctocebus calabarensis
TTTAGCCTTCATATGAAAGCTATAAATTAGCTTCATATTAGGGCTGAGTACATTGGATACTTTTTCTTCCATTCTTGAGATACTTTGCTAAGAAGAATATGTTCCAGCTCCATCCATGTAAACACAAAAGAGGTAAAGTCTTTCTTTAAGGCTGCATAGTATTCCATGGTATACATGTACCACAATTTATTAATCCATTCGTGGGTTGATGGGCTTTTGAGCTTCTTCCACGACTTAGCAATTATGAATTGGGCTGCAATAAACATTCGGGTACATATATCTTTATTATGATGTGATTTTTGGTCTTCAGGATATATACCCAATAAAGGAACTATAGGATCAAATGGCAGATCTATTTTTAGATCTCTAAGTATTCTCCAAATATCTTTCCAAAAGGAATGTACTAGTTTGCATCCCCACCAACAGTGTAGAAGTGTTCCTCAATTTTAATGGCGATTGCATTGATTCTGTAGATTGATTTGGGCAGGGTGGACATTTTAATAATGTTTTATCTTGCATGGTATGTTCTTCCATTTATTTATTTCTACAGCTATTTCTTTTCTTAGGATTTCATAATTCCCTCTGTAGAGGTCCTTTATCTCTTATGTTTGGTATATTCCTAGTTATTTCATTTTCTGTGAAGCTACCATGGAGTAAATTGTGTTTTAATTAGTATCTCAAATTGGGTATTACTGGTGCAACAAAGGCTACTTACTGATTAGGATATTGTGGACATTGCGGACTTTGATTTTATACCCTGACACATTACTTTATATTTTAATCACTTTCAGGAGTTTTATGGTTCTATCTTTGGGGTTCTTTAAGCATAAGATCATGTTGTTTGCAAAGACTGAGTATTTGAGCTATGCTATTCCTATTTGGATACACTTTATATCCTTCTCCTGTCTGAATGAATTAGCTAGAATCTCCATAACTATGTTGAATAGTAGTGGAGATAGAGGACGTCTTTGTCTGATTCTAGCTTTAAGTGGAAAAGTTTTCAGTTTTAATCCATTCAGTATGATATTAGCTGCGGTTTGTCATAGATGGCTTCAATCAGTTTAAGAAATGTCCTACCTATGCTTATATTCTACAGTGTTCTTGTTAGAAAAGGATGCTGAATTTTATTAAATGCTTTTTCTGCATCTGTTGAGAGAATCACATGGTCTTTGTTTTTGCTTTTATTAATACAGTGAATTACATTTATGGATTTGCTTAATTTAAACAAGCCTTCCATCGCTGGGAAAAGCCTGGTAATTATTTTAATATATAGCTGCAAGCTATTGGCTAAGATTTTGTTGAGTGTTTTTGCCTCAATATTAATTATTAAAATTCATTTGTAGTCCTCCTTTTTAGATTGGCCCTTTCCTGGTTTTGATATCAGGTTGATGTTTGCTTCATAGAATGTGATTGGGAGGTTCCTTACTTCTCAATGTTTTGAAATAGGTTCTGCAGTACAGTTACAAGCTCATCTTTGAAGTTTTGATAGAATTCTGTCATGAAGCCATCTTGTCCAGTACTTCCTTTTGTTGGAAGACATTTTATTGTTTCTTTAATCTCAATGTTTGATATTAGTCTGTTGAAGATATCTATTTCTTCCTGGTTAAGTCTAGAGGGATGGTGTTATTCCAGTTATTCCATTTGTTTCCTATTATCTAATTTCTGAGAATACATTTTTTTGTAATAGTAAGAGATTTCCCCTTTTCATTTCAGATTAAATTTATTAGAGATTTTAATTTCATTTCTGGTTAATCTGGCCAAAAGTTTCAATATTTTATTTATCTTTTCAAAGAATCAAAGTTTTGTTTTATTCATTTTTTGAATGATTCTTTTGTGTTCAATTTCATTTATTTCTGATTTAATTAGGGTCACATTTTTTCATCTGCTATAGTTGGGATTGGATTGGTCTTCTTTTGCAATTTCCTTAAGATGAGTCATTGGGTTGTTCATACACTGTCTTTCTGTTTTCCAGATATCGACATCTAATGCAATAAATTTTCTTCAGTATCCCACAGGTTTTGGTAGCTTGTAGCCTCATTGTCATTATGTTTGAGGAATTTAATAATTTATTCTTTTATCTTTTCCTTGATCCAACTATCATTCAAAATAAGGTTGTTTAATTTCCATGTTTTTGTGTGGGGATGAAAATTTTTGTTGTAGTTGAGTTCCCTCTTTTATTGCCTGATAAGATATAAGGTATAATTTCAATTCTTTTAATTTTGTTGTGTTTGCTTTGTGTCCTAGGATATAATCTATTTGGGGGCATTTTCCGTGACTGGAAAACAGAATATATATTCTTTAGCTTTGGGATGCTGTGTTCTGTATATGTCATTAGCCCATTTTTTTCTAGGATGAAAAACAGAATATATATTCCTTAGCTTTGGGAAGGGTATGTTCTATATGTCATTAAGCTCATTTATTGTAGGGTCATATCTTAATTCTGTATACCTTTGTGTACTTTTTGTTTAGAGGATCTACCCAGCTTGGAAGAAGGTTGTTAAAGTCTTTTACTGTGAGGGTATTATGGGATGGCATTTTGCTCTGACTAATTAAGATGGTTTTCATAAATCTGCGTGTATTTACGTTGAGTGCATAAGTATTTAGAATGGAAAAGTCCTTTTGTTTTGTTGTTCCCTTGACTAATATGAAGTGACTATTTATGGCTTTCTTAACTTCAGTTGCTTTAAATCCACTGGTATTTGAAAATAAGATTACATCTCTTTTTTTCTTCTGATTTCTGTTTGCCTGAAATATTGTTTTCCAAACCTTCACCCTGAATCTTGTTTTATCCTCAAGGTAAGGTGTGTTTGCTGAAGACATAATACAGATAGCTTATGCTTTTTTATCCCATTGGGCAGCTTGTGCTTACTCAGTAGAGATCAAGCCATAAAAATTATAAAAATTATAAGTATGGTGGAGTTTGATTCACCTTATTTTGTGAAAGTCTATTTGTTAATTTTACTCTCTGCAACATTCTTGAAGCTAAGTTTTGTCTTTAGGGTAATGGGTGTTCACTTTGCTGGTGGACCATTGGAATGATCAATGTAGAGAATAGATCTAGGTTTTCTTAGAGCAGGAGAGCTGGTCTTGATGTGGCAGATTTCCTCAAAATTTGCATATCAGTAAAAGATTTGACTTCTCTATCAATTTTGAATCTTAGTTTAGCAGGATATTGAATTCTGGGCTGAAACTTGTTTTGTTTAAGGTTAAAGGTAGATGAACATTCTCTTCTGGCTTAGAAATTTTTATCTGAAAAGTCCACAGTTGTCCTAATGGATATGCTCCTATAAGTCAATTGGCACTTACACCTGTCTGCTTGCAGAATTTTCTCTTTCATATTAACTTGGACAGTTTGATTTCAATGTGCCCTTGAGATGCTCTATTTGTCTTGTGATGACCCAGGTTCAATATTTTGGAATCTTTAGTGATACCTGGGAAATTTTAATTTGATATTCTCCAGGAGGGCTTCCCTTCCTTTGGGATTTTCTTCTTCTCCTTCCACCAAAGGTCATGTATTTATGAAAACTAAACTTGTGAAAATATGCACATCATTAGCCATTGGGGAAATGCAATTTAAAACAACAAATAAATAACAAAATATACCTAGTGGAATAATCAAATTTAAAATGAATAGGTCTCTCTCACCCTTCATGAAAGGGACCTACTTCCAATTCTCTTTCAAGTTCTCTAAACATTGTTTATTCTTCCTAAATAATACCTCTTTGTTACCCTTGGGGAGTGGCGGGGGGGAGGGAAGAATGACCACACTAAGTATTTGTGACTATATTGAGAAACTGAAACTCTCATATATTGCTGTGAACATGTTGAAAAATGTTTACAATTTTATAAAAATTTATATATATTTACCATGTGTTGTTATATATGTGCAGCCATTGCAATTCTAGGTTTTTATCAAAGAGAATAGGTAGCATGTCTTCACACAGAATTTTACAAGAGTTTCCAGTTTTACTAGTGTAATAATAACTAGCAACGGGAATTAATGTGACACATCCATACAGCAATACAGGGTACAGCCTCAGCAATCTAAACACACTTTTGATATATAAGCAACCTAGATAGAACTTAAAGTGATTAATAAAAATAGAGTATTTATGTGTGATCTCAGTAACAGAAGTTTCTAAGAGTTGCAAGTTAATCTATAATGACAATGTATCTGAAGTTTGGAAAATGGGCAGTGGGGGGAGGAGTTAAAGGTGGAATTACAAAGGGTGAGTGTGGAGAAACTTTAGGAGTAAGGAAAACACTGGCTGATTTGTCAAAGTGCTGATTTCTTGCGTAGAGGCATATAGGCATATCTGAATTTATCAGCTTATACATTTTAGCTATGTGCAATCAGTAACACTGCAATAAAACACTCAATAAAATAAAAATATTTTCTTATGAAGGATAAGCTACTGTTAAGGTATTCTGATATAAATCTCGTTTAATGGTACTGTATTTCAGCTACTCTATATTATAAATAACAAATTCAAAATATTTTCAGAGCATATATTTCATTATATTAGCATCCCTACTTTAAAATCTCTGAGTTAATTTTTCTTATTTTTCAAAATTATATTTAACTTTGAAAACAGGCCCAAACAATCTACCTATGAGAGGATGTAGAAATGGTTTGTAAGCTACAAATTATTTCTACATACAGATAAGGTCATTGAATTAGAAAAATTTATTTTCATAACTATTTGAGATATTTCTCTAATATTTAGATTATTTAATAGATTCTAATAAAATAGAATATGACTCTGTAGACATACATTTTAATTTTTCTAACTATAGTAAAAATATAGACAAAGCAAAAAAAAGGTTTATTATACAATGCATGATTTGCTGAATTTGTTTAACTTATGCTTTTTTATAGAAATGAGATCAAGAAGGACTTTCTGAAGACTCTTCTTTTTTGAATCATTTAAAACTATGAGTATTTTTCCTACTTAGAACCTGTTTACCTTAGCCTAAGTTAACAACCCTTTCTTCTTTGAGGACAGTCTAATTCCTGTAGTGGGAACTTTCATCATCCATCAAGTATTGCATGTGGAAGTGCTGGAACAGCTCCATCCATGTAAACATGAAAGAGGTAAAGTCTCCATCTTTCTTTAAGGCTGTGTAATATTCCATGGTAAACATGTACAATTTTTTTTTCTTAGCAAAGTATCTCAAGAATGGAAGAAAAAATATCCAATGTACTCAGCCCTATGATGAAGCTAATTTATAGCTTTCATATGAAGGCTTTAGCCCAACTATAGCACAAGAATGGGAAAGGAGAAAGGGAGGGGAGGGGACAGGTGAGGTTGGGGTGGCGGGAGGGTAATTAGTGGGGCCATACCTAAGGTGCATCTTAGAAGGGTATAGGAGAAACTTACTAAATGCAGAATACAAATGTCCTCATATAATAACTGAGAAAATGCCAGGAAGGCTATGTTAAGCGGTTTGATGAAAATAGTTCAGATTGTATATGAAACCAGCACATTGTACCCCTTGATAGTACTAATGTACACAGCTATGATTTAATAATAAAGACAATAATAAATAAATTAATTAATTAATTAATACATAAGTGCTGGAACAATAACTCCAAGGGACGGACTGACACTGCCTGCTACCAAATTAACATTTCCATGGAAGCCGGCATCGGTTATCATCAACAGACATTATCCTCCTCTGAGATTTTCTGAACTGCTTTTCAATACAGGCCAAATCATTCAGTATGCAATAAAACAAAAGAAACTTTGTCTGAATACTGTATTAGGACGGAGACATTTGTATTCGACATTTAGTAAATTTCATATGTACCCTTGTAAGATGCACCATAGGTGTAGCCCCACCAATCACCCTCCCTCTACCCATCCTCTTCCCTCCCCTCCCCTCTCTATCCCATTTCCCCATATTCTTGGGCTATAATTGAGTTATAACTTTCAACTTGGCTTCACAGTAGGGCTGAGTACATTGGATACTTTTTTTTTCCATTCTTGACATACTTTGCTAAGAAGAATATGCTCCAGCTCCATCTATGTAAATATGAAAGAGGTAAAGTTGCCATTTTTTAAGGTTGCATAGTATTCCATGGTATACATTTACCACAACTTATTAAACCATTCGTGGGTTGATGGGCACTTGGGATTCTTCTATGACTTAGCAGTTATGAAATGGGCTGAAATAAACATTTTTGGTACAAATATATTTGTTATAATGTGATTTTTGTCTTCTGGATATATACCTAGTAGAGGAATTGCAGGATCAAATGGCAGATCTAATGTGTAGGGAAAACTCTTGAAAAAATCGGCCTGAATGAATATTTTATGAGGAGGACTCCCTGGGCAATTGAAGCAACACCAAAGAATACATTACTGGGACTTGATCAAACTAAAAAGCCTCTGCAAAGCCAAGAACACAGTAAGTAAAGCAAGCAGACAGCCCTCAGAATGGGTGAAGATATTTGCAGGTTATGCCTCCGATAAAGGTTTAATAACCAGAATACACAGAGAACTCCAGAATACACAGAGAACGCAAACATATTAGCAAGAAAAGAACAAGTGTTCCTATCTCAGGGTGGCAAAGGACTTGATGAGAAACCTCTCTGAAGAAGGTAGGCTCATAGCCTGTAAACATATGAAAAAATGCTCATCATCCTTAATCATCAGAGAAATGCAAAAAAAACTACTTTGAGATATCATCTAACCCCAGCAAGATTAGTCCACATCACAGAATCCCAAAACCAGAGATGTTGGTGTGTGTGTGAAGTACAAGGAAAACTTCTACACTGCTGGTGGGAATGAAAATTAATACAGTCCTTTTGGAAGGATGTTGGAGAAGCTTTTATAATTTAAAACAAAATGTATCAACATTTAAGTGCTTGGTCTGAATGCCAAAAAGCATTTTAAAAATCATCTAATGAACCTATTTGTACATAACTAGGGAGATAAAACCAGAGACTTTCATGACTTGTCTGTGTTAAATCATAAAATATTCTTTAAATTCAGGACTAGAACCTGATTATTTACATGTGTATCTTAGTGCTCTAGTACACACACACACACACACACACACACTACATCCTTTGCCCTTTTTCCATGGTCAATATTGCATTCCCTGTTATTATTTGTAGGCCCATTTTAACTGTGTCATAATAGCAAAGTACAGAATTATCAGATTTCAAATTTTGAGTCAATATTGGTGTTTAAATTCCCATCTCTTTAAAATCAACCTGTGTGCTGTCAAACATTTCTGTGATTTTTTTTTTCTTTTTTAATTTTGGACACAGTGCATGGAAATCCTGAAGCTATTTAACCCACATTATGTAGTTGATAACTGACCTATTAGCAAACTATCATTTCATAATTTATCATATATAACAGAATTTTGAATCAAAGATAACTATAAGAAAGTTCCTTGATAATTACAATTTTTACATGCTATCTCTTTGGTAGTAATGCTTCATTATTAACAGATACATTAATCAGATTTATATTCACATAGCCCTAATGACTATTCCAGATATGTATTCGTGAGGGTGTGCATCCATAACTGTGTGTGTGTGTATATATATATACATGTTCTAGATATACATATAACTATTATGAAAAATATGTCTTGCAAGTTGAGAAGGCTTCCACACCACTGAAATGTTCACTACAATATTTTTGATGTAAAAATTATATTTTATAATCACAAGGGGAAAATTATATTTGAAAATTGCCTAAGCTGATTACTTTAGTTTTCTACTGGCCATTGTACCTTGGATGATTAGATGTCTTATTTCCACCTTGACATTGACATACCTATATACAATTAACCGTACCAATTTATAAATACTTTATTTTAATTTGTGCTGGCAATTGGGGATTTCCTTAATCCTGCCAACGTAGCTATAATTTTGAGTTCTTATTTTTTAATTAATTTTTCTTACATTTTATTATGGTAACTTTCATTAGTCACCAAATTTTCAAAATCTAATAACGTGTCATAAAATGCAAATAATTTTTCTTGTCACTTTAAGTAAAAATATATCAAATTATATCTTTGCTATAACCATAATTTCTGAAATTATGTATATACACATGTGTATATATGTGTGTATTATATATTTGACATTGCAACCCCTTAACACCCCCAGAGTTTTCTAATTCAAACCATCCCTTCAATCTGGCTAGGATAATATAAAAATATTTGTTAGTAATCTTACTTGTATAACCTGCTTTGTCTTATTTTTCCTCCCTTCTCCTCTTCATTTTGTAATTAATTGCCAAGGATATAACTCCCTTTAATAAGATGAAACCCGCCATGGCTATAATAAATTATCCAACTATTCTTGGATAGGAGAGTCCCCTGCTTCCACACCTCAGGCAGACGGATCATTATGTTGCCATGACAGTGTCAGGAACAATGGATCCCGCTCATCTGATTGAACAGCTTCTGGTCTTCTGCTTTCCTGTTTTTCTTGCAACTCTAGGTTCTGTATCTACTGCATTGACATCTCACATAATGCAGCTCGCAAGGTTACAACCTTTAGATACAAAGTAAATTATAGTTAAGAGTCCAGAGAGACAAAGAACAATAAGGTAAATCTTAAAGAACTAGAATATTTCCAATAAAGAAATAATCATACATGAGTCAAAAAGAAAACAGATGTATGAATAGGGTATGGACATAGGACATTAGAAATGGCAGAGTAAAACTGTGATTAATATTTCAAAAAAAAATTAGTATACTCTCTTTACTCACTAATATGGCAATTCCACTAAAGATAATCTGTTATAATACCCTTTCACTGGATTTGCTACGGTGACATTTGGGAAATATATTCTTCAAGCAAATAATCCTTTCTACCTCTGCAACTCCTATTCCTATGCTTTCTCAAGTATGTAGACATTTTAGAAAACACTGTTTTTTAATGCTTAAATATATTGAATAACACCATGGCTTCATAAAATTAAAAAAGTGAATTAAAATATATTCACTTTTACATAGTATTTAATTATCTTTTATTAGTTGAAAAGAAATGTGATAAACATTAGAAGAAAAAATAAGTTAAGCCAATTCTCTGCTCAAGAAATATGCAAGCAAGTTTTGAAAGCCATAAAAAAACAATTAAAATAAAATTCATTCAAGTTTGCACAGTATTTAATTATCTTTTATTGGTTGAAAGGAAATATGATAAGCATTAGAAGAAACAAATGAGTAAAGCCAAATCTTTGTGCTCAAGGAATATACAATCTAGTATAGAAAGTTAGAAAAACATTTAAAGATATTGAAATGATTAAATGGATGGGTGCCATAACCAAAAAAACAGAATGCTATCATCATTTAGTAGAGCCAGACATCATTGAGCGTGAGGGAGTAAAAAATATTTTATAATTTAGCTGCTACATAATTTAACATAGTGTATAAAGAAAAAAAATATTACATTTAAGCATGGAGGGTTTTTTGCTTGTTTCTTTGTTCTAATGAAGAAAAAGGGAGGGCATCTACAGAACAAGGTGTTGGGAGGGGGGATGTCTCTGGAGCTCTCTTTCCATTGTTTACAGAAGTTTGCCGTCTGCCTTCTTTCCATGTCCTCACATAGCCTTATCTCCATGTGTGGGTGAACTCCTTCTTACCATGTCCTCACATAGCCTTATGTCCATGTGTGGGTGAACTCTTGGTGTCTCTTCCCTTTCTTCTAAAGACATTGGTCCTATTGGATTAGAGCATTGCCTGTAACACCTCATTTACTCGCAATTTCCTCCTTAAATGCCTTGTCTCCAAATAAGCTCATACTGGTAGTTAGACATGCAATTTATAAATTTGGGAGTTTGAAAATGGTGTCCATAATGTCTATTTTTTAGATTTTTCTGACAACACAATGGATGTGAAGTGTAGAAATGTAACCAGCATAAGTGGATGGAATGGATGAATTCATGATTTGGCAGCAGAATGAAAACTGGGAAAAAGGAAGGACAGAAGAGTCTTATATAATTGTAAAACTTCTGCGTACCTAGCTAAGGACCCTTTACAAAGCTAAAAGTTTTATTATGTGAAGAACAGTGTAAGAAGACACAACCTTTTAAAGAAGTAAGATTATGCTTTTAAAATAAAAAGTACTCACCAAGATAATGTGGGTGCCAACATAGATTATTCCAGATCAAGTATATTTTCTTTTATGGGAATTTACTGAGCTTAGTTTGGTTAACTTACTAATGTAGTGCATGAGAATTTCATAAAGGCATTTCAAAAGGTCACATATGATGTCCTTGAATAGAAGAAATTCATTTTGTTAGAAGGCAGGGTATTTGGGTGGAGTTGTCAGTGGTTTTTCATGTTCAGAAAGAGCTATAATTACTGAAAACTCTGTCAGGACAGAAAACAAATTCTAGCAGCATGCAACAAGGTTTTTTGTTCTGCGGGGTTTTACATTTTTATCAATGACTTGGATGATTAAAATTGCAGCCAACACAATACTGGCAGTGATAGCTATTATGTTAGATGACAGATATCAGATGCAAATAGGAAACAAAAGATAGAATATGTCCTATGAGAATTAGATCTGAAAATCACCACAATGTGTCAGAGCACATTTATACAAAGTCACCTCAAAGGCAGACAAGGTCCTGTACTTCAAAGACAGTAGTTATCTGGCTGAGTGCATTACCTTATTTCTTTTCTTTTTTTTTTTTCAATTTTTCAAAAAACTTTCAATAGATTTGGGGTTACAAGTTGAATTCTATTATGTGTATATATTGTACAACAGTGAGTACAGGAGTCTGAGCTTTTGGCATATGCATCATCCACATAGTGCATCTTGTGCCCCGTAAATCATATTTATTTCCTCACCCAGACTGCCCCCTTTCGAGTCTCTAATATCAACTGTATCACTTGTGTGCCCTGTGTACACATAGCTTAGCTCTCACTCATAAGAACATGCATCATTTATTTTTTGACCCCAACTAAACTCAGTTAATTTAATGGTCTTCAGTTCTAAGTTGCTGCAAAAGACTTTATTCCATTCTTTCTTATTGAGAGTTGTATTCTAAAGTGTGTGTACACGCACAGAGCACATTTTCTTTGTTTTTAGTTTCAGATTAATATGAGGGTTGAAATGTTTAGGTTACATTGTTTTCATTTCTAAAGTAAAGTTCAAGTTGTAGTTGAGCCCTTCACCCAGGGGATATCACATTGTCTTAGTCCGGTTAACCCAACATAAATTTGTGGGCACTTACACTGAGTCTATACCTTTCTGATTGTGATCTGTACTTTGATAAATATATAAGTACGGGTACCTTTTTGATAGAATGATTTCTTTTCTTCTGGGTAGAGACTCAGTAGTGGGAATGGAGGATCAAATGGTAGATCTCCTTTGAGTTCTTTCAGAAATCTCCATACTGACTTCCTAGATAGAGACTGTACTAATTTGCCATTTCCAGCCACAGTGCTAAGTGTTCCCTTTTCACTGCATAAATGCCAGAATTTACTGTTGCTTTGATTTTTTTTTATCATGGCCATGAGCATATTTTATGTTTGTTGGCTACTTATATACCTTCTACTGAAAAATACCCGTTGAGGTTATTTGCCCACCTTTTAAGGTTTTTTTTTTTTTTTGCCCTGAGTTATATAAGTTCTTTTGTGGACTCTGGATATTAGATCTTTCTCAGACATAAAATTTGCAAATATTTTCTACCATTCTCCCTTCTCTTTGGGGGCTATTTCTGCTTCTCTGCATAATCTTTTTAGACAGTTCCCACTTGCCTATTTTTGTTTTGTTTTAACGTTAAGCAAGCAAAAACGTTTTTCTTACATGGATATCTTGTATAACACTTAAACTGAAGTTGTTAGTGTGCCTTTCACCAAAGTATTGTTCACTGTACGTGAGCAGGAAGTTTTACTCCCACTCTTTCCGCCCCTCTCCCTTGAAGTTTTCAATGTCCTTTAGAACTCTTGGTGCCCATGTATGCCCATGATTTAACTCCCAATTATTAGAGAGAAGATGCGTTTTTTTCTTCTCCATTCCTAAGAGACTTCATTTTGGATAATGCTCTTTAGTTCTACCCAAATTGCTTCACAAGACACGATGTCATTCTTTTTAGAGCTGAGTAGTACTCCATGGTGCATAGACACTACATTTTCTTTATCCAGGCATGAATTAATGGCACTTAGGTTGATTACAAATATTTCCAACTACGGATTATGCGGTAATAAACCCTCAGGTATAGGTGTCTTTTTGATAAAATTACGCCTTTTCCTTTGAGTAGATACACAGTGGTAGGATTGGTGGATCAAATGATATAATTTTGTTGAGGTCTCTCCATTCTGTTTTCCATAAAAGTTGCACTAGACTGAAATCCCACCAACAGCGGACAGCATAAGCATTCTTATCTCTCTGCATGTACAGAAATATCTATTGTATTTCATTTTCTTTTCTTTTTGTTTTCTTGAGACTGGCTCTTGCTTTGTTGCCAGGCTAGAGAGCAGTGACATCATACTAACCCACAGCGATCTCCATTCTCCTGCCTCAGCCTCCTAAGTAGCTGGGACTACAGTGTGTGTTACCATGCCTGGCTAAGTTGTGTATTTTTGTAGAGATGTATCTCATTCTGTGAGCAAATCTGCTGTAATTGTGACATGAGAGAGAATCACAGAGTGATGTTTCCCAAATCACATTTCTTAATCTGTGCATGTTGATCTATCCTCGTACCCCTTAGATGAAACTCATGTGATCATAGTGAATCACTGTCCTGATGTGCTTGTGAATTCCTTTTGCTAGTATGTGTTGAAGATTTTTGCATCAGTCTTCATAGGCAATATTGTTTTGTCATGCTCCTTTTTCATTGTCTCATTGCTGGCCTTAGCATCATGGTGATAACGGCTTCACAGCTTTGGTTAGGGAAGATTCTCTCCTCCATGATGCTATGGAATTGTAACTGTACTATAGGTCTTGGTTCTTTTTTGTAAGTCTATGAGAATTTGGCTGTGTACCCTGTCATCTGAAGCTCTCTACTGTTCAGGGATACATTATGATTGCGGTAATCTCACTGTTATTATTGCTGTGTTAATATTTTCCATTGCTGCCTGAGTCAAGTTTGGGAGGGTATATCTTTCCAGGAATTTATCCATTTCCTCTACATTTTCTAGTTTTTGTGTGTAGAGATTTTGATAATATTTGTGGATACTATGTTATCATTCTGTATTGTCTTCATTTTTATGCCTGATTAAGTGCATTTGTTTCCTTCCTTTTCTATCTTTAATTGAACTGGATAGTGGTACATGAATGTCAATGTTGTTTACCTTTCCAAAGATCCCACTTTTTGTTTTGTGTCCTTTGTATTTTTATTTCTAGTTTAGTTTTGTTTGGTTTTGTTTCTAATTCATTTAGTATTGCTATGGCTTTTGTTATTTCATTGACTTTGGGTTTGATTTGTTCTTCTTTCTCAACTTCCTTGAGATGGGAAATTAGGTTATGAATTGTGATCTGCCTGTCTTTTAAATGTAGGTGTCTAAGGCTACGAATTTTGCCCTGGGATTTTTGTTTTTATTGCCTCACATGAATTTTGAAAACTCGTGACTCTTTGTCATTCAGCTTGAGGAATCTCATGATTTCCATTTTAGCTTCTTCGTTGACCAAAGAATTATTCAGCATTAAGTTGTTTATTTTCCAGGGCTTAGCATAGATTTGAGTGTAGGTCTTGGATTTGGTTTCTAGTTTTATTCCACTGTGGTCTGAGAAAGTAGTTGGTCTAATTTCAGTCTGGTTGAATTTGCTGAGACTTGCTCTGAGCTTTAAAATATGATTAATATTGAAAAAATGTGCCTGGAACAAAGGGTGAGATCACACGTGTGGTACATATTTGAAGGGTCAGGAGAAAACTTCTAAATATGGATCAAAAATGTTTTCATATAGTAAATGAGAAAATCTCATGAATGTTATGTCAATCAGGTTGA
>CAUYON010146346.1:0-22644 GCA_963573935.1 Arctocebus calabarensis
AAGAACTATGATTATAGGAATGAGCCACTATGTCCAGCCAGGATTATGTTTTTTAACTCTTCCCCCAATTTTGGGTTTTATTTATCAAATAAAGTGACATTTCTTTTTTCTTTTTCTTTTTTTTTCTTTTTGAGACAGAGCCTCAAGCTGTCACCCTGGATAGAGTGCTGTGGCATCACAGCTCACAGCAACCTCCAATTCCTGGGCTCAAGCGAGTCTCCTGCCTCTGCCTCCCAAGTAGCTGGGACTCCAGGCGCCCACCACAACGCCCGGCTATTTTTTGGTTGTAGCAGTCATTGTTGTTTGGCAGGCCAGGTTGGATTTGAACCCGCCAGCTCATGTGTACGTGGCTGGCGCCTTAGCCCGTTGAGCCACAGGCGCCGAGCCTAAAGTGACATTTCTTTATAAGTCCCTCAGATGATAACATGTTTCCAGGGCTTACTATTAACATTGCTACTGAAAGCTTGGCGCTTGTCCCTGAGACTAAATGAAAAAAAAAGGGCAAATGAGGGCGGAATACTGTCCCAATCAGAAGCAGAAATTTGGACTTTTTTTTTTTTGTAGAGACAGAGTTTCACTTTTTTTGCCCTTGGTAGAGTGCCGTGGCATCACACTGCTCAAAGCAACCTCCAACTCCTAGGCTTAGGCTATTCTCTTGCCTCAGCCTCCCGAGTAGCTGGGACTATAGGTGCCTGTCACAATACCCATCTATTTTTTTGTTGCAATTTGGCTAGGGCCGGGTTTGAACCTGCCACCCTTGGTATATGGGGCTGGCACCCTATTCACTGAGGCACAGGCGCTGCCCAAAATTTGGACCTTTTAAAGGGAGGGTTTTCAATTTCAGGGTATTCTCAATTACATCAGGGTTTTGATGTAATTTTCCAGGTTTCCGTATCTGGGCAAGACCACCTCTGGGGGACCTCCAATTGGACAATTCTGGACCTTTAACAAGACCTTTCCATTGAGCAACCTCCTATAGTACAAAGAAAAGTTACTCCCTTGCCCCTCTCAACAAATGGCCTGAGGCAGGGATGCAGGTTTTAGTTTTCAAAAAAGGGTAAGGGGGAGCCTGTAATCCTAGCACTCTAGGTGGCCAAAGTGGGTGGGTTGTTTGAGCTCAGGAGTTTGAAACCAGTCTAAGCAAGAGTGAGACCCCATATATACTAAAAACAACAACTCCCCCTCCCCCCCCAACTAGCTAGGTATTGTGATGCCTGGTCTATAATCCTAGCTACTTGGGAGGCTGAGGCAAGAGGATCACTCAAGCCCAAGAGTTTGCAGTTGCAGTGAGCTATGATGACACCATGGCACTCTACCTAGACCAGTGGTTCTCAACCTTCCTAATGCTGCAATGTATTTTCATTGTTAAAAAGAGGTCATGACCTACATTTGGAGAACCACTGACCTAGACTCTGTATCAATTTAAAAAAAAGGTAAGGATTTTTTTTTTTTTTTGCAGTTTTTGGCTGGGGCTGGGTTTGAACCTGCCACCTCTGGCATATGGGGCCGGCAGCCTACCCCTTTGAGCCACAGGCACCACCCAAGGTAAGGGAGTTTTAAAGAGACAGAAAACATTTCTACCCTTTTCCAGGCTTTCTTTCTTTTTTCTTTTTAGAGACAGAGTCTCACTTTATTGCTCTCGGTAGAGTGCTGCGGCATCACAGCTCACAGCAACTGCCAGCTCTTGGGTTTAGACGATTCTCTTGCCTCAGCCTCCCAAGTAGCTGGGATTACAGGCAACCACCACAACACCCGGCTATTTTTTTGTTGCAGTTTGGCTGGGGCTGGGTTTGAACCCGCCACTCTCAGTATATGGGGCCGGCACCCTACTCGATGAGCCACAGGCGCCACCCCTTTTCCAGGCTTTTCTTTCTGTTACAACATTACTGACTTTTTCTACCACAAAAATCTTTGTTAAAATAAGAGCTGCTGTTCTCTGCTTTATATGCACATGACATTCTGAAATATTTTCCTCAGTTCTTTTTCCTGTCTACTTAAAGGAAAAAAAAACACTGAGGCAAGCTGAGGAGCATAAAATGGAAGCACAAATCTGAGGAAATTTTAAGTTCTCTAAAAGGCCAATGAAGTTTCACTTTTCCCCAGTAAATTCATACCAACAAGATAGAAAGCAAAAAGAGGGATCAAACATTTTTAAAAAGGGGCTTTAATTGACTGAAACAAGGATAAAATAAAGCACATCTCCTGTTCAATTCGTCTGGTTCTAACACAAGCCTTTTCCAATCATGCATACAGATGAATTATTTTAGGCATTTCAGAGAACCTCCACTTTGGCCATTGCTGTTTAAGACCATCCTTGGTTAGTCAGGTCCACTTTCCTTGATATTTACAAGAGGATGCCCCATAAGTGTTATAGGTAAGTCCAGCTATGTTTCTAAAGGAATGCTCAGATGTTGAAGCTTGATTTTCCACAATTTAGGAACTTCTCAAAAGGGACCAAGGCCAGTAATGTGCTGCTTATGAGCATCACTCCTCTAGGTGGCGCTCAAGAGTCAGACAAGTCTCTTACTTGTCTTTAACTGCCAAGGGGTAGCAGAGTGCTCTGGTGCGGAGGATCAGACTCTAACATATTATACCCATCCGGTTATAATGTTTTTCTGGTGAGGAATGCCTTATGAGGCTGTTTCACATCCTGGGCCACAGCCCTGACACCTCTACAAAGTCTCCAGTCACCTGGAATGGGTCAGAAGGAGCAAACTGCCTCTTTTCTTTGGGACAAGAGAACATACCTTCATACACTTTTCAGTGTGTAACTAATATAAATTGATCACAGATGAAAAGCAAAGTCTAAATTTCACACAACAGAAAACAACTGCAATCTTAAAAGCATGCTGTGTAGGCCAGGCAAGGTGGCTTATGACTGTAATCCTAGCACGCTGGGAAGCCTAGGTGGGTGGATTGCCTGAACTCAGGAGTTTGTGACCAGGTTGAGCAAAAGCGAGATGTGAGAACCTGTCTCTACTGAAAATAGAAAAACTAGCCAGGTGTGGTGGTGCACGCCTGTAGTCCCACCTACTCAGGAGGGTGAGGCTAGAGGATCACTCGAGCCCAGGAGTTTGAGGTTGCTGTGGGCTTTGACTCCATGGCACTCTACCCACAGCGCTCTACTAAGAGGGGCAAAATGAGACTCTGCTTCAAACAAACAAAAAAAATGCTATATAAAATGAAACCAACAGTGCCAAACTGCCAGTCCCTTGACCCAAACCTCTGCTGTGAGACAGTGTTCTGTGAGTGATTTTGACCTAAACCTCTAGTCCTGAGGCAGAGGCAGAAAAACCTCAAACCAAATCTTCTGCTGTGAGGCACAGGCAGAAATAAACAAAGGCAGTTTTTCTCCATGTAACCCAACTCTTTTTTTTTTTTTTTTTTTGAGACAGAGTCTCAAGCTGTCACCCTGGATAGAGTGCTGTGGCATCACAGCTCACAGCAACCTCCAATTCCTGGGCTCAAGTGAGTCTCCTGCCTCACTTCTCCCAAGTAACTGGGACTGCAGGTGCCCGCCACAATGCCTGGCCATTTTTTGGTTGCAGCCATCTTTGTTTGGTGGGCCCGGGCTGGATTCTAACCCGCCAGCTCAGGTGTACGTGGCTGGTGCCTTAGCCCATTGAGCCACAGGCGTGGAGCCGTAACTCAACTCTTTTACCCACAAAGTAAAGACAAAAACCTTCCATTCTAAAAAGGAAAGTTTTGAAAGAACAGCCATAATAAAATATAGACCTTTAACCAAAGAGTAGGATAAAGTCTAGATTGAAGACAAACACAATGGGTTTGTGTTGGTACCAAGCACCACTTTCAGAGAGAAACACCAGGTGATTGGGGAGAATCACTCTAAATCTCATAGATTTATGCCTGATATGTCTACCTAAAGAAAAAAAAAAAGAAGAAGAAAACCAAGGCAAACTTAATATAAGTAGAGAGCTTATTTGGGTCAAATTTGAGGTCTACAACCCAGGAGCACAGATTGAAGTCACCTTGAACATATGTTCTGAATACCAGCATTTAAAAGTGGGGTTTTCATTTTTGTTTTTTAGAGAAGGGGTCTATGTTGCCCAGGCTAGAGTGTAGTGGCTATTCAGCAAGCATGATCCCACTATCAAAACTGGAAGTTTTGATTTCTCTGTTTCTGACCTTGGCTGTGTCATACCTGCTTAAGCAAACTGGGGGCACCCTCCCACCCCTCCCAGAAGGTCACCTTATTGATGCTGAAACTAGAGTACAGACCTGGTTGGCATGGCACACTACAGTCTCAGAACTTCCTGTAGTAGTACAGGTACATGCCACCACACCCAGGATGAGCGGGTTTTTAAAGGAAAAGAAGAAGCAGTTCCTAAGTTGTTTACCAAGAACTTACATTAAAATAACATGAGCTTCTGGTTGGCTATACATTGTTCTTTGTATCAAGCAATCCAGGAACACGAAGATACTGGGTGAAGCAGCTAGTCACAAAACCAAAAATGCCTTTAAATTACCTCTGGAAATGCCTAGGGGTTTGGGGTAGGGAGGTGGCATAACTGAAGTCCCATACTCCTGTCTCTCTGGCAGATAAATTTTGCATGCCTCTCTTAGCTCAGACTGCTCTGAGCTATTTTTCTTTTCTCATGCCTAATCTTGCATTATGTTGTTTTATCATTGCCTTTTCTTCTGTTTCCATTTCCCTTCACTCCTGAATATTGCTGAGAATGTCCTCATCACCAAAGTAGTATTATCTTTTTCATTATTTTGTTGGAGTAATCCAGCCTTTTAATTTTTCAGATTTTATTCATCTCCTTGGATTGCTGTGAATAATCCAGATAAACTATTACCTGGTCTCTCAGGCTTTACCCTTAAAGGATCTATTCTAAATTTTAGTGCCTAATTCAGGCACTGTGTATTTATCTGTATTAGATAATAGGTAGTAAAAGTGGAAAAGATAGTTCCTGCCTTCATTGTGCTTACAGTCCAGTATTTTCTACAGTGTTGGGGGGTGGTATCATCTCCTGATCTGCCACTATCAATTGGTACTAATGATACAGAGCCCAAACGTAGGTTATGGTCCTTCAGAAGGGGCAGAAATGGCAGCCCTCATCAGAACAGAGATTGAGGTACCAACCTACCCTCTCTCCCATAAGCCTGCCAAGAAGATTGATATGGCCTGCATAAACTTTCACCTGTACAAGTTGAATCCACAGGACGTCGTTGGCTGCCTAAATGTGAAGGCAACTTTCTATGATACGTACTCCCTTTCCTATGATCTCCATTGCCATGAGGCCAAGTGCATTGTGAAGGAAGTTCTCCACTTGGCCCTCTTCAGCAGGCGGGCCATAGGCCATGTGCTGCTTGGCATCTCCTGTTATATGTGGCAGCTCCTCAATGCTTCAGAGGGAGAGCAGCCCCCCAAGGGCAAGACCT
Organism: Arctocebus calabarensis; assembly: GCA_963573935.1. Taxonomy (NCBI): domain Eukaryota; kingdom Metazoa; phylum Chordata; class Mammalia; order Primates; family Lorisidae; genus Arctocebus; species Arctocebus calabarensis. The sequence continues at coordinate 5,407 of CAUYON010146346.1, forward strand.
CATCCCTTATCCCAACCTATCTGAAGATACTGCAGTGAAATCCCAAGTCCTTGGAGGCCTTCCCCAGCCAAGGACTGGTCTGGGGATCCTATGCTTAACTGGTAGACCCTGCAAGCTTGGCCACTTCTTATCCCCTCCCCAACCCCTGTGCCATACAGGACCATGGGCAAGGAAGCAGGAGGAAGGGCTGGACATGTAGGTGGGCTGGCCAAAGGAGAACTTCATGTTCCTGGCATGGCCCACCTCCTTCCTGCCCAACATAGCTTAGCTCACCATGATTGGTCTCCAGTAGGCTACGGCATGAAATTTGCCCCTTAGCAATCTGTCTTCACAGGCTACACTTTCATGATACTCCCAACCTTTTGACTCCTCCATCTCGGAATTCTCCTAAGTGAATTGTCAAGCTCACTAGTGTATGCTATTAAGAGAGTTTACAATAAATTATTTATAGGGACGAAAAACAAAAATATTATTTCCTATGTTTTTAAAATTGAAATTTAGTTTTCCTAACCTCTGGAATACCCTTTCTTTCTCTGGTGCCTTTATTCTTCAATCTATCCCTGGATGTCACTATTTTCCTTACATTTGTCTTTGCTAGTAAGCCTCCACAGAAGCAAAGCCACTACATTCTTGGACTTTTATGATAAGGTAGATACATTGAGATTTGATTTAAACAAAATAGACAAGTGTTCTCTTCTCCTGAACCTCAAAAAGGAGCTTAACATTGAGGTATGTGGTTAAATGGTATTAGTAAAGATAACTAGTCTTGAAATCCAAAGACCTGAATTATAGCCCCAGCTCAGTCACAAACCTAAAAATGGGTAAAATTTATTGAACACTTAGAATGTTCCATTTTTCTATTAATTTATTATGCTGTAAGTAGCAGGCAACTATTATCTTCATTTTACAGCCAAGGAAACAAAGGTGCACAGCACTTAAAATAAACTTGCCAGTCATGGGGTTAGTGGCAAGTAGAGTCCAGTTTTGCAACAGAAGCGGTTTGGATCTACACTGGTGCATTTAACCACTACCCTATATTCTTTCCTGAGAATAGACGCTTCCACTGCTACTATGCGGCAAGTTCTGTACTGTTTTGGGTTAGTGTTATGTCATCCAGTCTTCACTAACAACTATAAAACCAGTTTCTCAGCTGAAAAAACTAATTGGCAGACTCAAGCTTTGAAAACAGCTTTGAGGCTCCAAATTCTTCTGTAATCCTCAAGCCACCTGGGCAGATCTTTGGGCCTGTTTCTTCATCCTTAAAATGAGGGGTTTGGAGTAGCTGCCTCAGTTCTACGCCGGGGTAAGTATAATCAAGGCACAGGGACAGAGGGCCCAACATAATGGGTGTGAGTTGCGGTTATACGTACGAGTAAGATTCCCGCCAAAGTGGAGGTCCAGGTGGTAGATCTGAGCAAGGCCTGTGGGTAAGAATGGGTCTGACAGCCCTTCTCTGACCCGGGAGGGCGTTGCAAGGCCCAAGTCAGCGGCCAGGAAGGAGGCGATACCTGGGGTTCTGCCCGAGTTTTGGGACAGAACCTCACCCGCCCAAGTCTTGCTCCACAAGCTTCTCCAGGAGAGCTAGGGAAGGAAGAGGCGCGGCCGCCTCCGCGCGCGTCGCAGAGCGCCACGTGTCCCCTGGCTTAGCCTCCCTGCGGCTCTCTGGCGTCGGCTTTCCACACCGCCGGCCTCCAGGCTCGCGGGCACGGTCTGGTCCACGCCCCCGCCAATCGGAGCCCTCCGCGATCCCAAGCCGGACCAATCAGCAGTTGCCAAGGGGCGGAGGTTGTCGCTATGGTAGCAAGGAGGCGGGCGCGCGCGGCCGGCGGCGGGACCGAGCAAAGCCGTGGGCCCGGGGCTAGGGAGACCAGTCTGTGCACTGTGGGCAGTCAGCGGGCGGAGCCTCGCGCGCCGAGCCCAGCAAGGTAAGGCCGGCGGCCTCCAGGTGGGTGCGGCGTGGCTCGGCGCGGCGAGAGGCTGGAGCAGGTCCCGACATAAGGCTGAGTTCTTCCCCTGGCTTGTCGGGGCAGTGAGGATGGCTGGGGCCGTACAGTGGGCGGGCACGGGTGAGGAGGGGGCTCCCGGCTCCAGCCTGAGGCACAGCGTTGCCCTGCTTGGCTCTACTTGCTGCAGGGCATCCAAGCTTTCTTCCGGGCGGACGAGGGGGGCTGGCCCTTGGACGGGAGCAGGCAGGGGGTAAGTGCCGAACCGAAACCAGGGCGAGGTCCAGCCCGGTCTTGGCAGGTCTGTGGGCGAGGGAGGTGTCCACCGGTGAGGAGGGCATACCCACCAATTCCCGGCTGACGCTGCCCCGCGTCGCGGAGCAAAGCTAGGCCCGGGAATCCTGCTCTTCTGCTAGTTCTGTGAAGGCAGCAGCCTCTTGACCTAAGGAGAAAGTTGGTGCCCGTGGTGGTTTTCTTTTTCATTAAGTGACTGATTAGCTGCGAGATGAGCCCTTTTGGTTTTAGGGGATGAGAAAGAGAGTACTTCCTCATTGCACCTGCTAAGTGGTAACTTAGGGTGAGCAAATGTGTTTATTGTGGTCGGTGTTGGCAGCTGTCTTAAATGGCAATTATTGTACAATGTCAGAGAGAAAAGAGAGAGGTTATGAGGGAATGAGAATGAACATGAAAACATGAACCATTATTCTGCTTTTGGGGAAACGAACCTCTTGAAATTCTGTATCCACTACACTCAAATAATGTACGTTTTACACAATTAAGTGGTGTGACCCAAGCCTTTTACCAAGGCTCCCTTTAAGCACTAAAAGATAGTCAATTTTGTTTGGAGATGTGGACTCTCCCTGTAGGAGAGTTTAAAGAATTGATTAAGGAATGTTCTCGTTTTACAAAACTTGAACAAGTTCATCAAATGTTGAACAAATAAATGTTTCAACAAATGTTCCTCAGTTAATAAGGTCAGAAATTAAAATAAAATCATAGAAATTTGTAAGTAGAAATGAAACCTCAATATTTCTTTCATTATTAGGGTGAACATAGAAATTTCCCATTTCTAATCTTGGTCTTCAGACTCTTCATGATGTGGTCTAACTTTCTAGTCTTGAGTCAAAAAGTCATCTGTTTCCTTGTGGTTACCCATGCTGTTTTCTGTCTGTGCTAATTTTACCCACTTTCTAAGGGTTGAATCTGTGTGGTGTTTACTTTTCTTTGCGCTCCCAAGATGCTTAACTCGTACTATTCATATCACACGTTTTACTTTTTGCCAGGTTGGTTTATGCTCTGTAAAATACTGGTTGAAATTAAATGCACAATTAAGATAATTAGGGTACTGTTCAAAATACGAGCTATTAATTAAAATACGAGCTAATAAAGACTATCAATAGCACAATCAATTTCAGTATATTTTTGTTTTGGGATTTGTTGTGAATCTCTGTAGATATGCCAAACTAATTTTGCATTATTTAGAGTAGTATTGAAAGTTTTCCACTTTCTGAGGACTTTTTTTTTTTTTTTTGAGACAGAGCCTCAAGCTGTCACCTTGGATAGAGTGCCATGGCATCACAACTCACAGCAACCTCTAATTCCTGGGCTAGAGCGAGTCTCCTGCCTCTGCTTCCCAAGTAGCTGTGACTGCAGGCCCCTGCCACAATGCCCGGCCATTTTTTGATTGCAGCCGTCATTGTTGTTTGGCGGGCCCAGCCTGGAATCGAACCCGCCAGCTCAGGTGTACGTGGCTGGCGCATTAGTCTGTTGAGCCACAGGTGCCGAGCCTTTTTTTTTTTTTTTTTTATTGTTGAGGATTCATTGAGGGTATAGGAAACCAGGTTACACTGATTGCATTTGTTAGGTAAAGTCCCTCTTACAATCGTGTTCTGCCCCCCAAAGGTGTGGCACACACCAAGACCCCACCCTCCTTGCTCCTTCCCACTCTCTGCTCTTCTTTTCCCCACCCCTCCCTCATTCTTTCTCTCTCTGGTCTCCCCTTCCCCCACACCCACCGTGTCATCAATCGTCATTAATTGTCTTCATATCAAATTTGAGTATATAGGATTCATGCTTCTCCATTCTTGTGATTCTTTACTATGAATAATGTGTTCCACTTCCATCCAGGTTAATACAAAGGCCGTAAAGTCTCCATTTTTTTAAATGACTGAATAGTATTCCATGGTGTACATATACCACAGTTTGTTAATCCATTCCTGGGTTGGTGGGCGTTTAAGCTGTTTCCACATTTTGGTGATTGTAAATTGAGCTGCAATAAACAATCTAGTGCAAGTGTCCTTATGATAAAAGGATTTTTTTTCCTTCTGGGTAGATGCCCAGTAAGGAGATTGCACGATCAAATGGGGTTTAGCTTGAGTTCTTTGAGAGTTCTCCATACTTCCTTCCAAAAAGATTGTATTAGTTTGCAGTAAGGACACTTTTTTTTTTTTTTCTTAAGGACTCTTTTGATGGCTGGGGTATGTTGTGAATCTCTGTAGACATACCAAACTAATTTTGCATTATTTAGAATAAAATTAAAGCTTTCCACCAAGGAACCTTTTGATGGCTGGAGAAAAGAAAATACCCTCCCCAGCCCTTTTTTTTCTTTTTGACAGAGTCTCACTATGTCGCCCTAGGTAGAGTGCTGTGGTGTCACAGCTTACAGCAACCTCAAACTCTTGGGTTGAAGCGATTATCTTGCCTCAGCCTCACAAGTAACTGGGACTACCGGCACCTGCCACAACCCCTGGCTATTTTTTGGTTGCAGTTGTCATTGTTTGGCAGGCTCGGGCTGGATTCAAACCCACCACTCCAGTGTTTGTAGCTGGCGCACTAGCTGCTGAGCTACAGGTGCCGAACCATAGTAGTGATTTCTTGTCCTTGGGAGATTCATTCCAAGAATAAATCCATTCATTCACCCAATGTGGGTGCCTGAAGGTGCAGAGAGTATAGGACCCTGTTTTCATGTTGTTTTTTGCTATGTATACTTACATACTTATGATAAGGCTTGATTTATAAATTAGGCACAGGAAGGGATTAACAACAACAACAATAATAAAATTGACTAATTTTTAACAATATATTATAATAAAAATGTGAATGTGATCTCTCTCAAAATGTCAAACTGTATTTTACCATGGGTAACTGAAACCACAGAAAATAAAATTGCACATAAGGAAGGACTACTATACTTCAGAGATCATTTCTAAGCTCTGAATTCTCTATCAACCTAATGGAAATTGAGATAGTGGTTGTATGGTTTTATTTTTGGCAGCACTTTTTGACAATGTATTATTGTTATCCGAAGTACAAAGTACAATGTATGTAAATAATAAAGACATTGTAATTTTAATACATGTTTATTGAATGATACAGATAGGCAACAGTGTCTGGGTTTTTGTTTTTTGTCTTTTTTATTTTCGAATCAGAGTCTCACTGTTGCCCAGGCTAGCATGCAGTGGCCTCAGCCTAGCTCACAGGAACCTCAAACTCCTGGGTTCAAGTGATCCTCCTGCCTCAGCCTCATGAATAGCTGGGACTACAGGCACCTATCATATTGCTTGGCTAATTTTTTCTATTTTTAGTAAGGATGGGGGTCACAACTCTTGCTCAGGCTGCTCTCAAACTCCTGAGCTCAAGTGATCCCCCCACCTCAACCCTCCCAAGTGCTAGGATTACAGGCTTGAGCAACTGTACCAGCCAGTATCTGTTTTTCCTAAGTCTGTTGTCAATAAGATTGCAACCCATTGTTAAGGTTGAAAAAAGAAGATGTAATGGTTATATATCTGATACTTTATTGTTGATCTTCATTTTCAAAGGGAAAAAGGGAGGTGAGCACCAGGTTACCTGTTCCCCTTATCCCTGCTGCCAATGAGAAACTCAGAAGCCATTTATTTTTCTTTACTTCATTCTTTTTCCCTATAAGAATTATTTTAAAAAATGTTTTTTAAAAATATTTTTTAGAGATAAGGTTCTGCTCTATTGCTCAGGCTAGGGTACTGTGCATGATCATAGATCATTGTAGCCTCCAACTCCTGGGCTCAAGTGATCTTCCTGCCTTAGTTTCCTAAGTAGCTGGGACTATATATGGAGGCCACCGATTTTGGTTAAATTTTTATTATCATTATTTTTTGAGAGACAAGGTCTTGTTAACTTTGCCCAGCCTGGTCTCAAACTCCTGGCCTCAAGGAATCCTTCTACCTCAGCCTCCCAAAGTGCTGGTATTACAGACCTGAGCCACCTTGTCTGGTCCCCTGTAAGAATTATGAAACTGACAGTAAGCAGCAACCCAAGTTTCCTGCTACTGGTTTGGAGAAAGAAACCGGAATCTCTTGCTACAGCTCTGTATTAATGGCTAGGAGGAAGAGATTGTGTTTTTTCACGTGAGCTGTGTCACATTGGCTGTACTGTATTCCTTTTATTGGTCTATAGCTGCATTAGTGGAGAGCTCAAATGTGGCCTCAGTCATTTTTGACTTTTAAAAGTTGTATGTTAAATTAATCTTACTTTTTTTTTTTTTGCAGTTTTTGGCTCTGGCTGGGTTTGAGCCCACCACCTCTGGTATATGGGGCTGGCACCTTACTCCTTTGAGCCGCAGGTGCCACCCTTAATCTTACTTTTTAAGTTCTGTAACTTTTGAGTATTTTATTACACAGTAAGTTTTTCATCTTTCATATTTCAAATCATACACAAGTTTCAGATTTCTCTATTTCATGACAAGAAAGGGCATTAGTATTTATTGAGCATTTATTGTCATGCACTGTGCTAATGTATTTATTCTTATTTTCATGCCATCAAGAAACGTGTAAAGAAGTATTAGTTCAGTTTTATAAGTAGGAAAATCAGGACTGAGGGGGGCAAGTAGTGTGCAAACAAATGAGAAAAATTAGGATTCAATCTGCCATTTATCTTTTACCATGTTGTGTTAATAAAAATCTATACCTTTCCCTATATACCACGTGCATGATCACTGTCCTGCAGACATGATTTTGTGTTAAATATACTACATAAAAAAGAAATATGTGTTCTTAAAACTCAAATTTTTTTTTTCTTTTGAGACAGAGCCTCAAGCTGTCACCCTGGATAGAGTGCTGTGGCATCATAGCTCACAGCAACCTCCAATTCCTGGGCTCAAGCCAGTCTCCTGCCTCCGCCTCCCAAGTAGCTGAGACTACAGGTGCCTGCCACAACGCCTGGCCATTTTTTTTTTTTTTTTTGGTTGCAGCTGTCATTGTTGTTTGGCGGGTCCGGGCTGGATTCGAACCCGCCAGCTCAGGTATATGTGGCTTTTGCCTTAGCCAATTGAACCACAGGCGCTGAGCCAAAACTCAAAAATATTTTATTTGCTCATTTCATTTATAGACTAGTTAGAAATAATTGATTATGTTCACCACTGAATTTGCGTTTGAGCTAACTGCCTTGTACTTTAGTTATGTAGTAGAGTTTCAAAAAAGAATTTGAGATGTTTCCTTTCATTGCTGATCAGTCTGGGACTAAGATTAATTTTCAAAAAGTGGTATAAAGAAATATCCTAGTCAAATATTTGTTAGGGTGGAAAGCTGAGTTGGTGCTCCACATGGGATGAGAAAAGAGTTTCTCTAGGTTAAGATTAGGATATAAAAGTGTAAGTTTATATAGCTGGGCATGGTGGCTCATGTCTGTAATCCTAGCACTCTAGGCTGAGAGGCTGAAGTGTGTGGATTGTTTGAGTTCAGGAGTTCAAGACCAGCCTGAGCAAGAGCAAGACCCAGTCTCTACATTTTTTTTTTTTTTGAGATGGAGTCTTACTTTGTCATCCCCAGTAGAGTGCCATGCCATTATAGCTCACAGCAACCTCTAACTTTTGGGCTCAAGCTATTCTCTTGCCTCAGCCTCCCAAGTAGCTGGGACTACAGGCATCCGCCAAAATGTCCTGCTATTTTTAGAGATGGGGTCTCAGTTTAGCTCAGAGGTGGTCTCAAACTGGTGAGCTCAGGAGATCCTCCTGTCTCAGCCTCCCAGAGTGCTGAGATTACAGGTGTGAGCCACCTCACCCAGCCAACACCTGGTGTCTACTTAAAGTAAAAAAACTAGCTGTGTGTGGTGGCAGGTGCCTGTGGTGCCAGTTACTTGGGCGGCTGAGGCAAGAGGATCGCTTGAGCCCACGAATTTGAGGTTGCAATGAGCTATGATGCCATGATCCTCAATGCAGGGCTCTGTCTCAACCCCCCACCTCCAAAACAAAACAAACAAAAGAAAAACAAGTTTGTTTTATATTTTAGAGGGAGAGAAAACAAAAGGAGAGAGAAACAGCGTGACATCCCAAAGAAAGGTTAGTCTGCCTGCCCCTGAGTTCAAGGGACCAGCTGAATTTAAGGGGGACCAAAAAAGTAACTGCAGCCAAATTTACAAGGTATTGCGAAAACTGGCCCATCTGCTTTTTCTTCTCCGGAAGGAGGACGACATATCCCATTGTTGGTACTGGACTCTCAGGAACTACTTGAGGCTTAAAGGAACAGATTCTAAAGACAAAGGAGCTAGTGAATGTAAAGAGAAGAACTTACATTTCCTTTTGGTCTGCTGAGCTCTTCAGTAGTTTGTGAAAAATCCACAGGAATGGGGATGGAGCTGCTAGCAAAAGAAGGAAAGGAGGCAGAGAGATTTTAGTCCATATTGGTAAACTCTGAGTTAATAATTTTTCTATTATTTCACCATTAAGACTGACCATCCTTGTAATTTAATAGGAAAAATTACCTTTATCTTCTATCTTTAAGTCATCTTACTGAGAAAAATAAGCTTTCAGTCTGAATTCCTCTTATTGAAGAAGAGAACAATGTGGTAAAACTTGAGCAAAATAAATCAGTATATTTGTTTATTCTAGTCTTTGATTCTGTTTATTTCATGTATTCTCTCTGTCCTCCCCATAGGAATATGATATAATTTAGTCTCTTTCCACATCATAAAAATTTGATACTTTTGCTTTTCATAGTATGTGACAAATGGACACACTATTTTATGCCGTTTAACACTATAATAAGGCTAAATTTATGTTTATATTTAATGTGTCTTTTATTTCTTTCTCCCCCCCCCATTTAGAACCTGTTAGGAGTCAGTTTTTTTGTGAAGGACATCGGGCTAGGAGCCAAAACTCACGTCTTTGCTAATTTGATATTGTGCAAGTTCTCTTAACCTCTGTGGATCTCAGTTACTTCATTTGTAAAAAGGAGTTAAACTTATTTACTGGTTTGAAGGTAAGTGCTCAGTTAAAATTTGCATTTGGTTCCTAAAAACCCACCACCACTATTACCACACTAACACAACACAAAAAAGGAAAAAGCAAAAAGAGACTTAATGGTGGCTAAACACAGTGTTTGTTTTCTTATATAAAATAATACTTGAAATAGACAGTCTAGGGTAGGTATAAGTGGTTTCATGAAAGAAGACATAAGCTGCTTTCTTTTCTTTGATCTGCTATTCCTAAGCTGTTGCCCTGGTTCTCACAGTCCAAAATAGCTGTCAGAACTCTAGCCATCACAGCCAAGTTCCAGGCAGCAAGGTACAGGCAAAGAAGGATGCAGGCTTTTTCTTTAAAGAGGCTTCCTGAACCAAAGCTCAGGTTATAAGGAAGCATGGAAACGTAGCTGGATGTATGGCTGCCCTCAATAAAATTGGGCTTGTGTTACATAGGAGGAAGGGAAGATTTGGATGTTGGCAGGCAAGTAGAAGTCTCTGCCATAGTATGGATCTTTTTCTCTTTCATCTGTGAAATCTGGAACCTATGATAACCACTCGTACAAGCCTGGAACCTATGATAACCACTTGTACAAGTTTCAGTAATCTGCTGTCCCTCAGCCTCCCGAGGAGCTGGGACTTCAGTAATCTGCTGTGTGTGGCACAGCTTTGACTACAAAAGGAAATAACCTTCATTTAATACATTGTGTTTCTGTTTTTACTTTCATGCTTTAATTCATTATAGAAGGCTTTCTGTCTTGTCTGGGGATTTGTTTGGTTAATTTTTAAAATTACCTATAAATGTTTTATAGATGTTTGTTGTGCAATTTATGGTTGTGTTAAAAAGTGCTAACACTTATTGAGCGATTTACTATAAGCAAGGCATTAAAAAGACAGATAAGTTATCCCATGGGTATCACATAACTAATCATCAGGAAGTAAATTTATGTTGAAAGTACATATAATCTGGGCAGTGCCTGTGGCTCAAAGGGGTAGGGCGCCGGCCCCATATGCCAGAGGTGGTGGGTTCAAACCCAGCCCTGGCCAAAAACTGCAAAAGAAAAAAAAAAAAAAAGAAAGTACATATAATCCATCTCCAGATACATTTAAGTTTAGTATGGTCACACGAGGTTTACTTTTTTTTTTGTAGAGACAGAGTCTCACTTTATTGCCCTCAGTAGAGTGCCGTGGCATCGCATAGCTCACAGCAACCTCCAACTCCTGGGCTTAGGCAATTCTCTTGCTTCAGCCTCCCGAGTAGCGGGGACTACAGGCACCCACTTTCTTTTCTTTTTTTTTTTTTTTTTTGCAGTTTTTGGCTGGGGCTGGGTTTGAACCCACCACCTCTGGCATATGGGGCTGGCGCCCTGCTCCTTTGAGCCACAGGTGCTGCCCAACAGGAGGCTTACTTTTGCTTTCCCTGCTAGTTAAAAAGTAGTTGGTGTTGGCTTGGTGCCTGTGGCTCAATGGGCTAAGGCTCCAGCCACATACACCTGAGCTGGTGGGTTCGAATCCAGCCTGGGCCTGACAATCAACAATGACGTCTGCAACCAAAAATGGCCGGGCATTGTGGCGGGTGCTTGCCATCCCAGCTACTTGGGAGGCAGAGGCAAGAGACTCTCTTGAGCCCAGGAATTGGAGGTTGCCACAGCACTCTACCCAGGGTGACAGCTTGAGGCTCTGTCTCAAAAAAAAAAGTAGATGGTGTTTTTTTTAACCACTTAACTTTTACTTGTCTTGAGATTTCCTCTTACCCTTAGCTCTTGCCTATCTCTTATTTCCTTCCAGACTTTTTCTTTGTAAATGTTATGTAAATACACCCTGTACTTGTCATGTATAATGGTTCAATTGTCACTATTTCTATTACAAAAGTGAATTGAAATGTGAGGTCTGACAGTTCACAAACTCATCCTAGAAAAATGCTACATACCTCATTACTGAATATCACTACAGTCATCTTCAAAGTAGTCCCTTGGAAGCTATGCACTGACACCAGTGCCTAGAAATGACCTTCAAAGCTGGTGTTGTATTGTCCTTGATGACCCTGAAGTTATCAAAGTATCTCCTTTCAACATTTCCTTTTTTGAGGGGTAAAGAAAATAAGTCATTGGGGGCTCTATCAGGTGAGTAGGGAGGATGTTGCAATTCAGTTATTTATTTACTGACTAAAACTTCCTCACAGACGGTGCTGTGTGAGCTGGTGCATTGTCATCATGCAAAAGCCATGAGTTGCTGGCCAAGATTTTCAGTTACGATTTTTCTTTTTCTCTATTGATGTTTACTTGGTCTTCGATGCTTCTCACCGTCTGTTGACAATTTTGACATACAATTTAGCAAATTTTTGCCATGTTTCTGTCAGTTCTCATTACTGGCCGCCCTGACTTCTCTTCATCAGTGATGCTTTCTCTCCCCTCAGAAAAATGATTACTCCATTTGTACACTGCCATTTCCTTCGTGGCATTACCCTCATAAACTTGGATTAACATGTACCCACTTTCACTTCCACTGTTGCACGTTTAATAAGACAGTTACAAATGTTTTTTCATTGCTCTAATTCAAGATCCAAAATTCTTGCGAGGGCACACAAAACATGCAAAACAATAATGAATGCAACACTGCCACGTGTTGACATGAACACAACTGTAACACACTGATACAAAGTTATGAAACCTGACCAAGTTGTTCATGTAGTGCTGCCGGTGTAAGGGCATGATGGCAAGTTCATGAACTGGATTGTCAGATCTTGTAAAACAGCTTTGTTACCAAAGTGCGTGTCCCTGCAACACAGCAGAATGAAGAATAATGACATGCAACTTGAGGAAAAGAAAGAGAAGTTTATTAATTTGCTGGTAAAAGATGGTGGCAGACTTGAATCTTAGGAAAAAACCATTGTCCTAACTATAAGCAGATACACCGAGCTTGTAAAGGGTGTGTTCCGGCTGCAGCCTATTGCTGTTTAACTATAGCTGATGATCATGACTGACCTCATCTCCATCTCTTGAGTGGATGACCTGGTGACCTCTGTTCAGAATATTCCCTTGAGCCATCTCCTGTGGTCCAGGGAACACTCTCCTGCCGCACTGATTATTGGCCTTGAACAGGGATGGGGATTTTAAAGAGATAGCATATAAAACATTTTCACGCTTTTTTAACCTTTTTGCCTCTGTTACAGCTTTAGAAAAAGGAAACTGAAATTCAGGGAATGGAAGTTGGAGTGAGAAAGAATCTAAAGTTTCAGTCAGTCTTTTAGTCTCTCTCTTAAGGAGCAAGTTACAATTTTATTTCTACAAAGTGTATATATATCTTTGCAGGTTTAAAATTTTTTCCTTATATCCTTTTTCTGCTTCTCTAATAGCCTACCTTCCTCACTAGATTAGAGCCCTGTGAGGGTAGGGAGTCTATCTCACCTTTGTCCTTCAGCGTAGTATCTGGTACATAGTGGGTACTTAATACATAAATATTTGTTCAATAAATAAATACAACTGAGTAAAGAAAACATACTTAAGCCTTAAATTGAAAAGGAAGAGGAGCAAGTGGGTTGAGAGAAGGAGAAAAAGATACATGAGAATAGAAACTATTTACAAAGCAAGAGAGAGACAATGTTTCAGTTTTCTATACTCTTTTTATCCTTCCTCTCTATGGCTTATTTTTAACAGTTTCAGGTTATCTTGCTCTACAATCAGGAACCCATCACCTGTGCATAATTTGTAAAAATAGTGACATCCCGCAGCTAAGAAATCTGCCTCTTATCTATGATTGTTATTTTTAACTCTTTTCAGGTTATCTTGCCTCACAAAACAGGAGACTGGTCCTGTGTGCTTAATTTGTATAAACACTGACTGATGCCACAGCTAAGAAATCTGCCTCTGTATGAATGGGAAGTTTGATTTGGTGGAGCCAGGGGAAAGATAAGTTTCCTGTTAGGACATGGAAATCTAAGGAAATTGTTTTGTATCTACCGAATACTAGGAGGAACTTAAGAACTCTGCTTGCTCTGGAATTTTTTTTTTTTTTTTTGTAGAGACAGAGTCTCACTTTATCGCCCTCGGTAGAATGCTGTGGTGTCACAGCTCACAGCAACCTCCAACTCCTGGGTTTAGGTGATTTTCTTGCCTCAGCCTCCCGAGTAGCTGGGACTACAGGCATCCACCACAACACCTGGCTATTTTTCTGTTTTGCAGTTCGGCGAGGCTGGGTTTGAACCCACTACCTTTAGTATATGGGGCCGGCGCCCTACTTGATGAGCCACAGGCACCGCCCTGCTCTGTAATTTTTTGCTTGAGGCTCCAATGCCTTTGGGGTGAATGCGTTCTGTGCTGTCTTGAGATGACTTAGACTTTCATGTATTCCTGCTTTAGAGAGGAAATTATCAGCCTCTCCTGGTGGTTTGGATCACTGCTTTTTCATTGTAGTTCAGCCCAGTGTTTCCTCTTTACTTCTGTATCTTTCTTGTGAAAGAGGGTGATAAGAGGAGATGGCCATTCTAAGGACCTGATGGTGGCAGGAAAGTGAGGTGGTCCTCTCCCTTCTTCCCATTGCTGCTCCTTATCGCTCACCTACCCATCCCTCTTGTGTGGGCATTTGTATAGTTTGCAGTTGATGAAAATGTGTAAACCTCTGACATGTTCGACACTACCTTGTTATTTAAAGAGATTTTTGTGTCATTACTTTTCTACCTAATGTGCTAGAACACTTTCCATTTCTTTAGTTAAGATAACATTTGACATTTATCGAGGCCTTATTAAGGAGTAAATGTTTAAGGGGATTGTCTTAGTTGTGTCTAGAATGAACACTAACAAATTAGAAACTAGTAGAGGAGAGAAAGTATATTAAAGACATTCTACATTAATCAGAGACAAAGCAAGAAAGGAGAGGAAATAAATATTAGAGACAGGATAAATAGAAAGCCCTACAGAAGGTGATTTAAGATAAATCTATCTTAAATCAAGATAAATCTGTCTTATCTCATTCAAGATAAATACCATACCTTTAAGACTCCTTTGATACATGTGTTAAGCCATACCATTAAATGTCATATAGAAAAAATGCTGCCAGTTAACCTTTGGCACTGTGCTTTTTTACAATTTTATTTTATGTTTAGATTAGACATGTTACAGGTTTTTCTCACATGACTTTTGTGCACATGTAAATTAAAAGTGAAAAACGTTGGTTAAGGTATATTTCTAAGACCTCTTCACATTCATAGTGTGAGTCTTTTTTTTCTTTTTTTGAGACAGAGCCTCAAGCTGTCACCCTGGATAGAGTGCTGTGACATCACAACTCACAGCAACCTCCAATTCCTGGGCTCAAACAAGTCTCCTGCCTCTGCCTCCCAAGTATCTGGGACCACAGGCGCCCACCACAACACCCAGCCATTTTTTGGTTGCAGCCATCATTGTCGTTTGGCGGGCCCGTGCTGGATTCGAACCCACCAGCTCAGGTGTACGTGGCTGGCACCTTAGCCCTTTGAGTCACAGGCACTGAGCCCATAGTGAGTCTTTTAAAACACCTCCTTGAATTGTTGTCTTCATTTTCCCATACATTGTTCTCTCTGAGGAGAGGAGAGAGGGAGAGAGAACAAACAGCTCCTTTGCCTGGGTTTTTCTTCCAAGCGTCACTCATTTTGCAAGCTTTGATGCTGATGCTTTTTTGATCCTATCAGAGAATGAAATAGAAAGTTTTCAGATTTATATTATTTCCTCAAACTCTCCTTGTTGACTAGAAAGCTTTGGGCTGGCAGTTGTCCAGACATGGCATCAAGAATAGCACCTAGTCGTCTTACTTTGAGGGCAACCTGTTCTTCACCTATTCAGACATATGTTCTTGGAATGCATCAAGAGCTAAACAGACACACATGGCAGGTTATTTAGGGCCGCTCAACATTCAACCAGATTTAGCTACTCTTCCATTAGCTCAGTGGTTCTCAACCTTCCGAATGCCGCAGCCCTTTAGTACAGTTCCTGTGGGTTGCGAACCACAGGTTGAGAACTGCTGCTGTAGCTCAACCATATGCCATCTCCCTCGCCAACTCTGGCTGCCTTTTAAAATGTATACACTAGCATCTTTGGAAGATCATTTTGTAGTTTAAAATTTAATAAGGCAGCAATTTTTTGGCCTTATTTATGATAGTGTTACTATAATATGTTGTTTTCTGGCCCATTCTCTTATATCAGTCTCCTTAGCACTGTTGATGTTAACATACTATTTTGAGGCATGTACAAGAACATCAGGATTTTGTCAGCATTTCCTATTTTGACTAAACTCAACTTTATTTTTTCCTTTAAATTACATGTGGCTGGAATTTATGCAGCTTCTGTTCAGTATTAGCAGGAAGTTTCTTTTTTTAAATGGTTATTTGTATTGTATGTAGTAGGAAGTTTCTGACAAATGGACTTTCACCTTAATGATGCACAAGTCCATCAGTTCAGCCTCACGTTGTTTGAAATTTTTTATTTATTGGAGGCATTGTCAGTTTCTATTGCTTTCATCTGCATTGTTTGGCTGCTAATAGGTAATCCTCATGGGTCTCTGTAACAAAATGTAACTCAGATTTGTGAACTTGCTGGTTATTTTCTTGCCTAAAGTCAGGTAAAGCACTTAGTTGTTCCTTCATAAGAAATAGTAGGCTGGGCATGGTGGCTCCAGCCTGTAATCCCAGCACAACACTTCAGAAGGCTGCCATAGGATAGCTTGAGGCTGGGAGTTTGAGACAACCTAGGTAACATGTAGAGACCATCTCTACAAAAAATAAGAAAAATCAGCTGGGTGTGGTGGCAGTGCCTGTAATACCACCTACTTGGAAGGCAGTCTTAGGAGGATCCCTTGAGCCAGGGTTCAAGGCTGCAGTGAGCTATAATCATTCCTCTAGACTGCACTCTAGCCTAGATGACAGAACAAGACTGTGTCTTTAAAAAAACAAAAGTACAGTTACTGTTATTCCTCTAACATCAAATATTTGCTTCACTAGTATCCCCTGTTTTGTTTCTGTGCTTACAAAATAACTTTTCATTTTAATGCCAAGTCATAACTTAATATCTTTTTGACAATATTTAAAGTGGCAAGTAACAGTAATGCAAAAACCCAATCTTAAGTTATGATAGTAAGCATAACTATAATAAAATTATGCATGTACAAGTAGTAAAGACTATATTGCTGTTGCCATGCAGCCAATCACAATTTTGTCTCACTGTGTTGCCCAGGCTAAAGTGCCATGGTGTCAGTATAGCTGACAGTAAACTCAAACTCCTGCCTCAGCCTCCTGAGGAGCTAGGATTTCAGGATCCTGCCACGATGTCAGCTAATTTTTTTATATTTAGTAGAGACAAGGTCTTGCTCTTGCTCAGGTTGGTCCCAAAGTCCTGAGCTCAGGTGATCCTCCTGCCTTGCTCTCCCAGAGTGCTAGGATTATAGGTGTGAGCCACGGCACCCGGCCTAGCCATTCACAATTTTAATACTTTATTGATTGAAAGGCATGCCTTGATTTTTGAGATGTTAAACTGAAGAATTGTGCAATCTTAGAATTAAGTACAGTATCAATAATTTAATTAGGTATATTAATAAACAGGGAAAATAATCCCTATAGAAGATAGAGATTGTCAGCATGGTTAGAAAAGCAGTATGTGTGTGTGTGCGCCTGTATTTATATATATGTATATATATTTACACTAATAAAAAAAACCTGGTTTAGCTATATTAGTATTAGATAAATGAGATTTTAGGCCAAGCTGAGATATAAAAATTACTTAAATGTGATAAATGGTTAAATTTACCAGAAAGCTAGAAAATCTTGTATACATCTAATATTTAAATAAAAATTGACAGAATTATAAGGAAAAACAGTTAAATTCAAAATCAAGATGTACGGCTCGGTGCCTGTGGCTCAACAGGCTAAGGTGTCAGCCACTTACACCTGAGCTGGCGGGTTTGAATCCAGCCCGGGCCCGCCAAACAACAATGACGGCTGCAACCAAAAAATGGCCAGGCATTGTGGTGGGCGCCTATAGTCCCAGCTACTTGGGAGGCAGAGGCAGGGAGACTCGCTTGAGCCCAGGAATTGGAGGTTGCTGTGAGCTGTGATGCCACAGCA
>CAUYON010146351.1:0-129148 GCA_963573935.1 Arctocebus calabarensis
GGCTTTAGTTAGCTAATGAATGAATACATTAGACACTTTTGGGTTTTAGTTGGGATTTTACATAGCTTGCATTTTAATTCTTTGGTTCTTTGCTGTTTCTATTAACCCATAGCATTATTTTAATAAATGTTATAATACCAACCTACTAACTCTGGACTATGTCTGTTTATTAACCTTTACGTGTTTAATTAAAGTAAATAAAGACAAAAGAATGTAAAGTCTTGAGTTACTGAACTAACCCTGAAGAACGTGACCACAGATAAATAACATAGCGTGACTTGTTTCTATGTTGTTTGTCAGCTGACAGTCCCGCACAGTACTGTTAAAGTGGCTTGGGTGATTCTGGTCTTTCACTTGGGGGGTGAGAGCAACAGAGGGAAACAAAGCAGCACTTGTCTGAGGGGTTCTATCTCGTCTTGCCACTTGCCTGTCAGCATCTGCATTACTAATTCCACACTTTATTTTTCCTTCTCCAAAATAATCACTGTCTGCTCACAGCATAAGGAAAGAGTAAAGAGATTCATTGTAATGATACATACCCAGAGAAACCAGTTTGATTCTTTGTTGAACCATTTCTTTTAATTTCTGTAAATAAGTAATGTTATGCTCACATTGTGAAGCAAAGAATCTGATGATATTTTGCCTTCATTTAGATTTTTGTTTCACTTTGACATTTTTCCTTTGTAAACACTGAACTTGTTTAGCCAACTGCTCTTATTAGGGGTGCTCAGTGTAGAGCCAAAAGCTGATGGGCTGGTGGCGTCCAGAGCAAATGGTGGCAACAGTGACACAGCCCTGGCCTGCTCCCTATGGAACCCTCAGCACATTACTGAGTTCTCGTTAGCTATTTTTTCACTCTCACCCACTTCCAAAATACAGTAGGACTAATATGTTAAACAAGAAGTTTAAGGGGGATGAACACTGGAAGTTTGAAATTATAAATGATTCATTTCTTGACTACAGATCAGTTTAAGATTTCTTAAATATCCTTATGCTTCTCTTGGAGGCAGGATGGGTAAGTTGATCTCTAAGTATGAATTCTTCAGTTTAACTCTTAGTGTATTTCTGTTTCACAGAAATCGCCTAATAATTGCCTTTTCTGTGAAATAGTTCTAGATAAAGTTCTCAGGTCAAATATTTGCATCTGTAAATAATATTTTATCTTTGTAGATGATTATTTATTTGGAGTTCAAAAATTTCGAGTTACATGTACTAGAACACGAACTATACCAACATGACTTAACCAATCACTGTCCCCACATTTCACGTGTGTGTGTATATCTGTATACACATACATAAAATACATAGAATAGTGATAACTGCTGACTTGATAACAATTGAGATCTCAGCTGTTGAGATCATGTAAACAAGTGTAGTCATTCTCTGATGGGAGAGGCAGTAACCCCAATAATATACTGGTAGTAATACTCAAGTATCATTGGTAGAGAAACATTTTATATATATATGTATGTATGTATATGTATACTCTCCCCCCACCCCTTTTATTGGGAGACAGAATCTCTATTGCCCTGGCTAGAGTGCAGTGGCATCATCATAGCACAACTGCAACCTCACACTCCAGGGCTTAATCCTCCTGCCTCAGCCTCCTGAGTAACTGTTACTGTAGGTGCTCCCTAGCTGATATTTTTCTGTTTGTAGTAGAGGCCAGGCCTTTCTCACTCAGCCAGGTCTCAAAAGTCCTGACCTCAAGCAATCTGCCTCAGCCTGCCAGAGTGCTTGGGACTACAGATGTGAGCCACTACACCCGGTGGGAGAACTTCAAATGCACCTGTTGGTGCGTGTTCCCACTACAGAGACAGTCTTAGGGTACTAATCTCTGTTTGTGAAGTTGCTAATAAGCACGTCATCATGGAACCATGGCACCTAAATTTTAGTTCTATGCAGTTAATTCTCTGAAGCCTGTGAATACAGTCTCATCTCATTCTGATTTAAGGGTACTTTGTGTACAATTATGTAACATTGTAACCTTTTATGTTCGGAAAAATTGTAAAAGACAATTTTAAAAGGTGGAAATAAGATTGCAAACCCTACTTTTATGCAAGTTATAATAGTCTTAAATGTGAAACTGCCAAATGCCTTGAATTCTAGTCAGTTGATTGTTTTATACTATTATTTGACAAAATAATGGAAACATTAGGCTTTCAGTCTCAAAGTTGATGAAATTGATGTACTTAGTTAAGCCTTTAAAAATATTTTTTTGTTTGTTTTGAGACAGTCTCATTATGTCGCCCTTGGTAGAGTGCTGTGGTGTCACAGCTCACAGCAACCTTCAACTCTTGGGTTTAAGCGATTCTCTTGCCTCAGCCTCCCAAGTAGGTGGGACCACAGGCGCCTACGACAACACCCCACTATTATTTTGGGGGGGGGGGTTGTAGTTGTTGTTTGGCAGGCCGGGGCTGGGTTCGAACGCGTCAGCTCTGGTGTATGGCTGGCGCCCTAGCCACTAAGCTACAGGTGCCGAGCCCTTTTTGAAATTTTTTAAGTGAAATGTCAGGAAAAACTTAACAGAGCAGGTGTTCATGTAACACTCCGGTGCAGCAGCATGTGGTAGGATCCACGTGAGGGGTGTGTGTCTACGTACACAAAGGAAATAGCTGCTTACCATTTCTAAAGAAGTACTAGATAAATAAAAAGGATTTGAATTTTCTAGTGTACCAAAAGCAAAGGATTAGGCTTAAGTGAAATTGCTCATTACCAAATCAAGAAATCAATCTCTTTTTAATAACAAACTCTGACACTTTGTATCTTAAGGGACAGTCTAAAGTTTCTGTAGATTGTGGTGGAGGCTCCTTTGGTGGTTTAGCTGAGATGAAATGTCTCTCTTTATTCTCTGGTAAGCACTAGCTGTTAGGTCATTTCCAACAAGCGATTTTTGGTAGAATTAATAAACATACTGCCAAATGATACATTACTTAGTAAAAATTACTCTCAAACTTCTTGGACTCACAGATTTTCTAAATAGAGTTTTTTAACATGGTTGCAAATTCTTTAACACTTCTATTTAAAATGGAAAAAGTAATCTAACTCATTTTATGGATAATACTTTAGAAACATCCATATGGTATACACATGTGATTTTTATCAGTGATTTCTTTAATATAAAATGATCTAAATTGAATTACCTTTGTTAGGACGAGACTTAATTATATGCATATATGCACACCTGGTCCTCAATGCTGAATCAAACTGGTTAACCTAAGCACAATACTCTTCCTCTCTGTGTTTCTGCTGCACTAATGCCAAGGATCAGGGGAAAGGAGGAATTAATTTACAGAAGTAGGTGATGGGTGCAACAAATAACAAAATACTGGTTTCACATTACTTCCAGTTTTGCTGTCCTTAGCAAATGACACCACACTGTGGGAAGATCTCAGCTACCAGGGTAAAAATTAATTTATATATTTTTAAAAGTGCTATTGAGAAATTTCGATTACCAAATAGATCTTTTATGGTATATATTGTATGTACAGAACATTTAGAATTTGACGTGTGTGTATATATACATAAGCATATGTATAGAAATCGGAGTAGGTGCCCCCAAATCACATGTGAACGGAGAACTGTGCATATTGCTGTCCGCTAAGTGCACTGGGAAGGGCGCGCGCTGCAACGGAAAAGTGCTGCTGACCTCTCAACCCCAGAAAATATTTGTAAAAAATACCAGAATAAAGAATGCACACTTTTGTTTTAAATTTTTATTGATGCTTTTGGCAAAGATATAATAATCTGACATTATCATTTTACTTTTTAAAAGATGAGCATATTTGCTCTGACTTCAGTGATTAAAGAAAATTGGGAAACAGACCAGCAGTGTTCTTCAATTGGACTGTGCATCCAAAATTGTTACTTCTAATCACCTTTAAGAAATATTGGTGCAATTTCATGTAGTTCTTAGAAGAAAGGAATGCTGAACAAATTTTAATTCAATCAGCTGTATGTACAGAGGGTTAGGGTGTCAATGTCTTAAGCAAAATATAATTGGTGAAAAGATAATTTACAGGAGTTTGAAACCTTTCCTTTCCTTTTCCTAAGTTTTGTGACTCCTTGCTCCTTCAGTTTCCCAGGTTTTCCAGTCTTATTTATATGCTCTCCAGCTTTCTCTGCCTTTCACCTAGAACCTTGCTTTCCCTTGATGGAATACTTTCCTCACAGTTGTAAAAGTAGTACCAGGTGCAGGATTCATGGCATTTTGCTTTCTAATTACTTGCCAACACTTAAAAGTTGGCAACCCTAGATTTTTGAAGAACTGATTACTAACATTAGACCTTATAAAAACTTTTTTTTTCCTCAAGGTCTGCTATTCCTCAAAGGTCAAAAATACGTGGAAAGCTCAAGGCTGCACTAACGTGAAGAGCCGCCCCTCGAATCCTCTGCTTACTCACCACCCACCGTCCTTCTGTCCCGTTGTCACTCTCGAGCTGTCAGCTTGCTTTTCTCCTCCGTGGTTCCCATTGACATCTATGTTTGTCTCTCCTGATCCACAATGGAGGCTTCAAACACCAAACTAGCTTCTTAAAAAGAGTGATATAAAATAGGTTTCTGCAAAATCAGATGAATATTATTTCTGAAATTATCAAAGATGTTAGTCACTATTATTCATGCATGTTTGTTTTAATATTTAATTATAAGAAGACCTCCTTTGGAGGCACTAGACATTTGGATTACCTTCCTGAAGTAATTTATTTTTATTACATGTCACTTTTTTATGGGAATTCTTCATGGTCATTCTTGTGAGAAAGCTGTTAAACTGGCCAGGTGTGGTGGCTCACACCTCTAATCCTAGCCCTCTGGGAGGCCGAAGTGGGTGGATTGCTTGATCGAGCTCATGAGTTTGAGACCAGCCTGAGCAAGAGTGAGACCCCAATTTTCTACTAAAATTGAAAATGTGAGGCAAGAGAATCTTTTGAGCCTGGGAGTTTGAGGTTGCTGTGAGCTATGACACTATGGCACTCTACCAAGGACAAAAAAAAAAAAAAAAAAAGCTGTTAAACAAATTGGACACTTAACAGCTGTACCATAAATATATTGTATCTCAAGGACCATGTTAGTCGCAAGTTGGGGATTGCATCTTTCCAGAAAATGTATGTTAAGATGAATTTATTCAAGTTAAATGCTGTTTTGTGACGTACACAGGATTAAGACTCCTAAAGTGCTTCTGTTTGTGGCTGCACACCAGCTCCAGCTGCAGAGAATGTCGAATAACGTTGAAATGTACTGGAGTCCTGTACTTAATATATACTCCACTACATGCATTGATTACTTAACTGTTATTAGTGAAAGTTAACTATGCGGAAAAATAAGAACGAGAGGAGAAGAAAATATTTGCAAGTGAATCTACAACTACTTTCTTGCCGAACTATTGAAGCTGATACTAAAACTCTCTTAGAACTGCTAAGGTTGGCAATGATGAAAGTGCCTTGACTGTATTTGAAACCTGAGTTTTAAATGCTGCTTTTATCACAGTATTTTAGTCTATAAAATTAAAACAGACTAGTAGTGCAAGCGGAAAGTTGGCATGATCACATTTTAATTAAGTGATTTATGTTAATGATGCTTTTATTGCTGTTTTCTCACTGAAGAAAAAGGGCATTAAAAAGTCTGCAGTTTAAACTGACTCCAGGTTTCTAGGTGGTGGGAAAGTGCAAAAATGTGCAGTTAGTGAGTAGAGCACAGACTGAGGTGACTCCTGAAGCTTAAGATTTACACTCGGGTAAGAAAACCAGATGAGTGAAGCGAACATGCCCCACCCTAAGTTCAGGCATCAGTGTTCAGCTACTAGCAGTAACACTGGTTTCAAATGCAAAAATTCAGACACTGGGGAAGTTTGCTGTCACGTGTGGAAGAGACCTGACTTCACAAATGTTGGTTCTCACGTGCGTCAAATCTGTCCCGTTGCTCTTGGAGTACAAATAAAAGCAAGGTGGCATGGAGAGGCATGAAGAAATACAGTATTAAGTTTGACTTTAGGTCCTCCAAAGGGCACTGCATTTCGCTGAATTCTAGATGAGTCCATTTGACAAAGACTGTACCATTCAGGGGGAGCATTCACTGATCTGGACAACACCAGGGACATCGGTATCATTAGGTTATTAGACACCAGGTGGCCTTGTAAGTAACCTGAATCCTTCTGAGAAGCGTCTCAGTCCATACCTATAACAGAATACTAAAGGCTGACGGGTCTATAAAGAAAATTTTATTTGGCCCATGATTTCTGATGTCTGGAAAGTTAAAAATGGGGCAGCTTCATCTGGTGAGAACCATGTGTTACTTTAATTCATGACAGAAAAATGCAAAGGGAAGTTCAGGTGGGTGCAAAGAGCACAGGTGAGAGAAAGCAAGAGAGAACCCAAGGGAGCCACGGTCTTAGCGGCCCACTCTCAGAGGAATTGCTCCAGTCGCTGAGTCCTATTCATGAAGGATCCTGACCCAAATACCTCCAGCTAGGCCCCAGTTCCCAACTTTAGGGACCAAATTTCCACATGAGTTTTCGTGGAGACACAGCAAAGGCAAACCCCAGTGTTCCTAAACTACCTGTCAAATTACCATTATCCCCCTTCATCCTAGAGAAGTTGTATCAAAGAAAAGTTATTGAATCAGAAAGCAAGATCGTACCTGGTCTGAAAGTCAGAAGAAGAAAACTAGAAGGTATAACTGCTCTTAATCGTTGAATTATATGTATAATTTTTTTTATCTCTAGAACTTCGAGTAAATATGCAAGGAACTATGTCCAGAAAGAGAACGTGTTAAGGGAAATACTAGGAAGCTCATTCTTTTCTTACCACTGTATCCCCTAAATTCAAGGAGAAGTACTACTTTCTTTAAGACTTCATTGAACAGAACTAATGGAAAAGAAAAATAGAAAAAAACATATCAAATAATATGAACTTGAAAATGTAGTAGAATGCTACACCACACCCCATTTCTTAAGTATTTTTTGTTTGTCGTTCTACTAGAGCCAAAGGTGATGAAAGTAACACCAGCTGTGAGGTCTGTATCCATGCTAGCAGGTTGCTTGCCGAGAATTTGACAATGAAAATGAGCCTTCTTGTCAATCGGCTTCAGCAAGCTGTAGAGAATGCATGGGGGTGTCTGTGCATTGGAGGCTCTCCCCATCATCAGCTTGAATTACTACGTTCTTTCCCCTATATAAATTTCTTAAGAGTAGAAACTGTTGGGCGGCGCCTGTGGCTCAAAGGGGTAGGGCACTGGCCCCATATGCTGGAGGTGGTGGGTTCAAACCCAGCCCTGGCCAAAAACTGCAAAAAAAAAAAAAACAAAAAAAAAAAACAAAAGAGTAGAAACTGTACAATTGTGGTAATAGAATTAAAATACAGAACTACCAGAGGAAAAATTGCTACAACATACATAGAAAAGGATTATTGTAGTAGTAGCCCATCAGAATCTTGTACTTGGTGTTACTCAAACTGATGAAGCTGACCTCTGCCATTAACTGTTTGAGAGCTTAAATGTAT
This sequence comes from Arctocebus calabarensis, assembly GCA_963573935.1. Lineage (NCBI taxonomy): Eukaryota > Metazoa > Chordata > Mammalia > Primates > Lorisidae > Arctocebus > Arctocebus calabarensis. Next base: position 7,494 of record CAUYON010146351.1, read on the forward strand.
ACGTGTGTTAGTTGAATGCTACAATACAATTGGTATGTGATTTAATAAAATCAGTAACATATAGTTAAAAAAAATAACTGTTTCTATCAAAATGCATGAAAACCAAACTTTTATGGGTCAAATTTTCGTTAGCCATATTTGGTAAAGCCATGTTATAGAGACTGTCAATGAGCAGCCAAGGGGAATCCATGCACCCAGAATATCCACGTCTTCTCCAGAACACTCTGACTGACTTGGGAGATTTTGCTAGTATTGTCATAACTGGTCTGCCTCAAATAGAAAGTCTAGGTAGGCAGTCAAGATGGGAAATTTCAAATGAAGATACCTTTTATTTTAAGTTTTACAAAATTTACAAATGTTTTACTGCCACCCTTTGTCAAGTTAGATTCTTCAACGACTCTAAGAAACTTAAGGGCAAAATAGTTATAAGAGGTCACAAGTCAAAAACCATAAGGAGAAGTGTAACATATATACTGTGCTTTTTTTTCCCCCAGAGCAATGTAAGCTTGCTACTCACAGTTGTACCATGGACTTATTTTGTTAAAAGCATCTGGTTGTCCAAAAGCTTGGAATATTGCAAAGCAAACTGAAAACCATAATATGCTCCTTAGGAGCTTATGTGTTACACTCCGTAGGCTATGAAGTCTGTATGGCCATCGTCCAAATGAAGATTTCAATTACGTATCTGTCTTAGGCCAAATTGAACTGGGATGTGGGGACTTACAGAGAAAAGTGGCCTCCAGTGAGGCTCACCATGTCAATTGTTTGTCTAGGGTTCCTTTCATCACAGGAATATCACAAACTACTAAGGTTTTTTGTTTTTTTAACCTGGTGATGCTGATGAAGTCTTTCTGGTTGTTGGTTAAGCTAGTTTTTTCCATTATATTTATAGTCTTAGTTTTTGAACATAGAATAAATTGCACCTAAGTTATTTCACATCACAGGATTTAAGAGGGAGTAATTACTAAGGAGGCAGATAAAAACTACATGGGAACTTTGAGACTGAGCCAGCAGTGAGTTTCAGCAGACAAATCCAACTTTGAACTCATGCTTGTTTATTAAAATTCCAAATATGAGTGAAGGAAGAATTCCCAAAATAACTAATCCATCGTACTCAATCTAATAGTCATTTTAGAGATGATTAGGCCTCTGGGTAGACGCGAGTGAAAGAACTGTTCCTGCCTCAAAGCCCTCAAGGTGCAGGCCTGGGAACGACTCAGGTAATACCAAAGCAGTGTGATTACCCAGCAGCGGGCCAAGCCCTCATTTTGTGCAGGACATCTAGTAAATCTTTTATTCTCTCTTGTGAAGAAGTGTGATGAACGTTTGGCATTTTGTTCATTTCGGAATGTTTATGGTAAAGGTGGCTAAACTTGAAATGTTTCTTGGCATAGGCTGTATTTGAAGTAACCTCATTCTCTAATATCGTAACTAATTTACAATTCACCGAACATATATATATATTTTTGTTTTGTTTTGTTTTGTTTTGTTTTGTTTTTGAGACAGGGTGTCAGTCACCCCAGGTGAACTGCAGTGGTGTCACTCACTGTAACCTCAAAGTCCAGGGCTCAAGAGATCCTCCCACCTCAGCCTCCCAGAGTGCTAGGATTACGGGCATGAGCCACTGTGCCTGGCTCCCAGAAATATTTCTCAAAAGTCGGTGTGTTTGGGGTGTTCAGTCCTAGGAGAAGTGCCATTTCTCCTCATCCCTCCTCTCCATCTTCGGGGATTGCTTGGAGAGGCATTTTCTGCCCCTGTAGGCCTTCCGGGGGGTTCTCTTCAGACACAAAGCCAAGCCATAGTCTGAACAGCTCGTGGTCCTGGTGCTGATCCGTGACCTTCACGTGCCCTTGAGATACCACGTAATGACACTGAAATTCAGCTACTCTCCTTAATCCTTTTGCCATGGTCACCACCTGAGGAGAGGGATTGTATTGAAAAATGGTAGCTTTGCTTTTAATCTCAGAGGTCTTACACTTTTAGACTAGCATTATTCGTCCCTGAAAACCGTTAGTCTTTTGTTAGCTTGGCTCTGTGAACGCAGTCCCGGAAGTGAGTGAACGTCTACCAAGAGTGATCTTCACAGTGGGAGTTTCCCTTCAGTTTGACATGTCTAAGTGTTCAATTGCGATTGCAAAGTAAGTGCTCAATAAATATTTATTGAGTGAATAAATGTCACTTATGCCCTGTTACTAAAGCTGTCCCTAGAATTCAAATGAGAGGCTGGGCTGTGAAATTGAGTGGAAGCCAACTGGCTGGAACTTCAATGAAGGCGTCGTGCAGCGGGGAGGGAGGTGGCCGATTGCTGGATTCTCAAATAACTGAGTGCACATTATTAAACCTGTGTCAAGGCTGTCTGTCCAAACATCAGCTCCTCCACCGGCAAAACGTAAGCTGTATTCCTCACCCACAGTTCATCTCCAAGACTGTCTTTGGTAGGTAGTCACTCTAAGCAGACACCTATGTTGTAATAAGGTTACTGAGAGGCAGGCAGGGCATAGAGCAGTGATTTTCAACTGGTGTGCCATGAAAATTTTTAAACATGATAAATTACGTGTGAAAGAAGTTCAAAGCACAATTAGTATATTCCTTCTTTCTACTCTTTTTTTTTTTCTTGATCAACACTTTAAAGTGTGCCACTGAAATTTGACTATAGGTTCAAGTGTGCCTTGAGGTGAAAAACACTGGTATAGACAGTAGTTTGTCCCAGTTGCCTTATCTAAGAGGTAACCCAGCATTTTTTTGTAAGCCTCATAAATAAAAAGATGTAGAACACAATACAGGAGATCAAAGGCCCTTAGAAGTGATAGCGACTTTGCTGATCCTAAGGAATAACTAACACTATTGATTACAGATGAGAAAACAGATGTCCAGAGCGTAAGGTGCAGAGATGACACTCCTAAGTTCATATCTGTGGTTGACAGATTGGGAATGGACTCCTTTGTTGCAGCAAAACCTTGCAACATGCCCAAAGGGTTGGCACCCCCAAAGCAGAACAATTTAGACATAAAGGCACAGTTTTCTCAGAGGGCTCTGGCCTCACTGACAAGATCTCTACATACAAGCCGCACGCCTCAGTCTAGTTTATTTACTGTTCCAACCAGTATTTGCTAAGAAAGAAAGAAAAAACACACACGGAAAACAAAAAGGCAGCTTTCCAAAATGTGTCCTACGGATGACTGCTACTCTTGAGGACAGGAATTTGTTCAGCCTCTGAAGAGTGGCGTGGTAGCAGGTGCATTTGCAGAGAGCACGAGCAGCTGGGCCCCTTCTCAGACGTGCTGGGCACTCAGGGTGCAGCTTCTGGCCTCCCATCACTTCCTGTCTTCATCACTGCCGTAGCCTCGGTCCACTCATCCCCTGAGTCTTGTTTATCCGCATCATCCATCTTTATGCTTTCTGCCACACTAACAAAAATTCCATCCATCATTTGATGGCCCGTCCTCAAAGAGAAAGGGTTAAGGAGGAAAAGGGGAGTCCAGGGAGGCCTGGGTCCTGTGCAAGCACCTGGGGGCAGGTAGGGCCCCACTGGAGGGCTTCCTAGAGGTTTTGAAGTCATGGCACACTCAGAAAGTTATCTGTGAACAGCCAAAGAGACCTCTGGTAGCTGGAGACGGGGGTTACCTAGTGGTTACCAGCAGAGCGAGCAATATCTCAGATGCACTTACAACCCTTCCCCTGCATTCCAGGGGTGGGTGTGGGAAGAGCAGGGCTCCCCGTGGAAAGGCACCCCAACGTGACTGCCACTCAGTGTGCAAAGAAGTCGAGAGTTAAGATAGAATCTTAAAACTAGGATTGTTCATTAATTTACCTATTATATTTAGAACTACATGGCAATTGCCACATATTTCACTATAAATTTGTAACAAGTTTTAGTAATAGGACCTATGTATTTTTTTTCCATCAAAACATGAGTTACTATCTATCAGAGATGAGTTTTGGTCTTCCTGATATCCAATAAGTTCTATTCATAAATCCTTGTTCACATACTTATGACTTGGAGCAGTAGATCATTTTATCAAGAGTTGACCTCTGGGAAATCATTTTATACCACTGTGCATGTTGGGGAGAAATCTACAGACTACTAAAAACTTAGACAACTCCAAAAGTAATAAAACTAGCATGTTTTGGGGGCGGCACCTGTGGCTCAAAGGAGTAGGGCGCCGGCCCCATATGTGGAGGTGGATAGCTCAAACCCTACTTGGGAAGTGAGGGCAGGAGACTCGCTTGAGCCCAGGAATTGGACGTTGCTGTGAGCTGTGATGCCACGGTACTCTATCCAGGGTGACAGCTTGAGGCTCTGTCTCAAAAAACAAAAAAAGATTTTGTATCCATTGTGGGTCTCTCCAAACCAAATAGCCATCTAAACGTAACTGAAGTATTGCTATTATACAAGACCTCATCGAAATTGAGCCCTAGACTACAGACTCTTGTTATTTTACCTAAAAACTATTTATAGCAATAATTATTAATAATACAATTAAAACTTATGTTATATTACAGTGTAATAGTAATACAAGTGCCTCATTCCCTAAAACAAAATTTTAAAAATCACCTTACTGCTAAAAATTTATACAATATTAAAAATCATACTACCAAATTTATGTCTGCTTATTTTTGCCCTGAACTATACGTGGGCTTCTAATGGAAATCCAACTGTTGTTTTAGCAACAAAATCAATTAATTTTGATGTATTTTCACAAATAAACTTCTGGAAAGGATAGACTGAGGTTAAGACTGAAATCAAAAGCATAGCGATCCCCTCTCTCTGCAGCAAGTGTATTCCCAGAACCCCAGTAGACGCCCGAAACCACAGGCAGGACGGGACCTTGTATGCACTGGTTTTTTCCTATAGAAACATACCTATTATAAACTTTTCCCTTTTCACTTCCCAGATGCACTTTATAGCTTCTCTATGTCACGTCTGAATTGCCAGCATCACCACTCCTGCACTTGGGGCCATTACTAAAATAGGGTGACTTGAGCATAAGCAGTCTGACCACTGAGACAGCTGCCGAGTGACCAGCGGGCGGCGAGCGTCCACAGCGCGGGTGTGCTCGGCGGGATGGTGGGCGATCTCATCACACTGCTCAGAATGGCTTGTCATTTAAAACTTATTGTTTTATTTCTGGAAGTTTCCATTTACTATTTTTGGACCACTATTTTTGATCCTGGATGACTGAAAAACCCGAGAAAGGGAACGTGGAAGGGCAGGGTCAGGGGGAGTCTTTTATCTTTCAACTGCTTTTCTTTTCTTTCTTTCTTTTTTTTTGGCTGAGGCTGGGTTTGAACCCGCCACCCTCGGTGTATGGGGCCGGTGCCCTACTCCTTGAGCCACAGGTGCCACCCTCAACCACTTTTCAGTAATCAAGAAGTGCATAGCGTAGATTGAAAATGCATCCATCAAACGGAAGTGCAAACACACACACACACAAATGCATCCTGGTGAGACACGGCGGCCATCAGGTCAATGATTATCCCCGTGCATGCCCCTGTGGTAATTACCGTCTGGGTTATCACTCAGAAACACCAGGGGGAGGGAAGGGTAGGGTCTTTAAGCAAAGCTTATTCTCATACTTCCTTGGGGAGCTTGGCAACATGGTGTGTAACCCCACCTATTTCTCTGTATGACATTTGGTTTTCTTCTTTGTATCGAGGAAAGGTTGAAGTACTTGAATTTGCCTTGAGATCTCAATTCCCAAGTCCTTTCTTCTGGGTCTCTGTCATATCGGGTAGTGTGCTCTTGGCAATCTGTGTATGTTTGCAAATGTTAAAGTGATACCCCCATTCCAATTTATCACACTGACTGCCACACTAGAAAAAAAAATTTTTTTCCTTGGGGCCACATTGTTTTATTAGGTCAAGAGACACATAAGTTATATGAGCTTCACCAGGCCCCAGGCTCAAAACTAGTGTAAATTAAATACAACTCACATGGCAGTTCATGTGTTAAAGAACGAGGCGTTTGTACACGCTGTTACTTCCACTATAAAGGATTTTAGGGTAAACAGAAGTCTACTGTCTGGGCACTAGTGGCCTCTATACTGTGCCACAGGCCTGCCCCAGGGGACCTGGATCTGGGCCTTGAGACCCAAGGTTTTACTCCCAAATTGTTAAAAACCAATTTTTTCATAGCCACAGTTATGTCTAGAGACCCATGGTAAAGAAAGAAAAGGGAGTTTTCCCTTCGTGGCCCAAGAGCAGCCCATTCCTCATCTAGTAGGACACAACTGGGCTTAGCTACTCAAACAAAAAATAAAAGTAATTTTTTTGAGGGAGTACGAAACCACTTACACTTGTCAATCATTCAGAATTTCCAATCAGAAACCTGAATATTTAAATATCTTTCTCACAGAGAAGCACGTCAGGATAACATAGGCTTTCTGAATTTATTTATTTTTCACTCTGGAGATTTTGGACAGACAGCTTCATCCTCAAACCTCAGATGTCTCATCTATAAAATGGGGATAAAGTGAACCTAACAGGGCCCTTGAGAGGATTTAATGAACTAATTAATGAAACCCCTTAGCACATTGCTTGGAGCTGATGTGTGTTCGGTATCTGGCATTATTTTTTCTTCTCTTATTTCCTGGTGCTGAATTACGGACATGCGTATAAAACACATGTCTTCTTTAGAAATGCATACATAAGCGGCTGCCCAGGTGTCTTTCCACATGTTAAGTAAGATGTTTTACATGTTTTGTACATAATTACCGTCATTTGTGTATTTTATAACTAAACAAAAGTAATCAAATAAAATCTAGCTGAATTCCTAGCACAAATACAATATAAAAAGTCGTGATTGCCTAAAAAATCCCTACTATGCAATATTTAAACCTTCCATATCCTCCTGTTAAACTCTATTTTGCATATTACACAGGAGTTTATGTGACCTGGACATTTCAAAGATAAACAATAGCTGTGAATCCCCCAGCAATTAGACTCTAGGGCATGTTTATTCCTGTGCATTTGCCGCACTGTGTGAATATTCAGGTGACACAGAGCGCCGCCCGCTGTAATCAGTAACCGAGAGGGGACACGGCGGGAGCCCGCCTAGTGCCCACAGCCTCTGCTGCTCACCCAGGAACATTCCCAGAAATGCCTCTTAAACTTTCCAAGTTCCAAGTGTGGCTGGGAACTGCTCCCTCATGCCAAGATGCCACTCGCATGACCTCAATGACCAGGGACGCTAATGTCCTTTATCACTGACTGTACAACTTGCTGAAAGCCTCTTGTAAATGCTCGTGGGGGTGGGGGGGACACAAGCGAGAAAATAAACGCAGGAAGACGGAGGTGGCCGTCCTGATTGACCCGGCCTGTGCTCCCAGACAGCCCCAACGCCAGGCCACCTGCAAGGGAGAAACCTCTGCCAGCTCACAAAGCACGTTCCCGGCTGTCTCAGGAAGTGACTGACTTCCCTGCAGTAGGACCAGGGTGCTCCAGGGAACCCTCCTTTGAGAAATGCAGGATAGGCCTTGAGGCCAGTTGGCTTGGTCGCTTGCTCTTTTCGTTAGGCAGAATAAGTGAACCCGTCTCACACTCCCCACACTGACCACCTTCCCACACTGGCCACCTCCCTACGTCTGACCACCTCCCCGCACTGACCACCTCCTCACAATGACCACCTCCTACACTGACCACCTCCCTACACCGACCACATCCTTGACTTGATCTTATTTTCGATACTGGACATGCACCACATGTACCTGTCAGTACAGGGGACTTAGGTCCTTGTGTTGACCACCTCTGTGTGTTGACCAGCTTGTGCCATCCTGTGGGTGGACAACTTCCAACTACGTTTATTAGTTGTCCACTTTCACTCACTTTGTACCCCCCAGAAGGTAAGTTCCATTAAGTGAAGTGTCCTCAGCACTGAGCTCCTAGGAGACTGCAGGTATGTGACACTAATTCCTCACTAAATGGTCTCTCTAGGTAAGCAGGTTGTGATACGTCCATTTGATTGATGATGAGAAAATTGATTCATGAAGTTTATATCCAAGTTACTCAGCCTAATAAGATGTGACCCTGCTGACACCATTGCAAAAATGAATTTTTAAAACCCTTAGTAGAGCATGTTTGGGAATTATGGATAATGACGTAGCAAAACAAAATAATAATAATAATAATAATAAGCACCAAATCTTAAAAATATAAAAAGTATTTTGTTTTAAGTCTTCATAGCGGGCAAGGCATAAAGATGGCATCTGTCTATCAAGTGCTGTGGGAAATGCTACAGAATTTGAAAGGGAAAACTTCCAGTGTGCGCACCAGGTTTTGTAGGTACGGCTTGTGGACCAACCAGATTAAAAGGTTTATTAATTTGAAGTCCAGACTTCCGGGAGTGGGGGAAAAATTTGGATACAAGAATTCAGAAATACTGCAAATGCTATAGTATAAAATACTAAAACTTCTTTATTCAAAGATCTCAATTATTTGTACTAGTTTTAAAAGCTTAACTATTATATTTTGCTTCTATTATATTTGCCCAGGCTAAAAACAAAACAAAAAATGTTTAGCATCCATAGGCTATCCCATCTGTATAGACAAATCTGGAATTAGGCGGTCGAATTTAAACCCGTAACTGTGAGATAAAGGGTATAGATTCCTTTCCTCATCCTCTGATCTGAGGATTTCCGTATGTTTATTTTATACAAGGTTTTCATGTGTTTTTCGTTTTTCTGTGTTTGGGAAGTTGCATACTTGCTAATGGCAGAGGTCAGGAAGGAAAGCATTTAGAAATAAACCATCTTCCTTCAAAGTGCAGTAAATGGAGGCACATTATAAAAAAATTATTTTTAAAGCTTTTGGATGAATATGTGAAATTAGTGATAAAAGAGCAGGTAGAATGATTACTCGATAAATTGGAGCATTGTGTTTTGAAAGGAAAGCAAATACTGAGCCCCAAAGACAATTGGTGAGACTCCATAATTAAGCCCTTTCATGAAAGAAAAAACATTCCCCTTCTCGCTCATAGTTTGAGGCTGTCTTTAGCATAAAAGATAAGGTGGCAATTAGAGTGATGTACGGGACAAGCACCAAATTATGTTTATTAGTGGATAAAAGACTCACATGGAAGTATTTTTTCGGTTGTTAAAAATGAAAATTGCATGAACCGGCTTTGATAGAATATAATAGAACATTTTAGCTATGATGATATATTTTCTTTTTAAATAGCCTTAACTGAAAAAGCTGTAAAAGTGACTTAGCTTTAGCAATACCTGTAGCCACCGCCAGTTAGAATAGTTAGGAATTCGGGGAACCTAAAATTCTGGTGATATAGTTTTTAGAAAATACTGTAACAGAACTTGAAAAAATAAAATGTAAATGAAGGATTTAAAGTTAGGTATATGTATATCAAAGAAAAAGCTCATTAGCCTTACTATGTAAATAAATCATGTATCTCATAATTTTAGTTGTTAGGATGTTTATTACAACAAATAATGAAGTAAGCTAGTGTGCTATATGATTTGATTAAATTTTGGAAAAGAGTACCTTCTTGGTAAAAGAGCAAAAATAGTTCATCTGTAAAAGTGCATTAAATATTTATATCACTGACCTGTCATTTAGTGTATTAAAGGAGAAGACTCAACAGACTTAACTCTAAAATGTCTGTATATGAAACTTTCATGGCTCAGCGCCTGTGGCTCAACGGGCTAAGGTGCCAGTCACGTACACCTGAGCTGGCGGGTTCGAATCCAGCCCGGGCCCGCCAAACAACAATGACGGCTGCAATCAAAAAATGGCCGGGTGTTGTGGAGGGCGCCTGTAGTCCCAGCTACTTGGGAGGTGGAGGCAGGAGACTCGCTTGAGCCCAGGAATTGGAGGTTGCTGTGAGCTGTGATGCCACAGCACTCTATCCAGGGTGATAGCTTGAGGTTCTGTCTCAAAAAAGAAAAGAAAAAAAAAGAAATTTATACTATACATTTCATAGTAAATGTACAGTGAGAGGTAGACCTTATCACTAGGTATATTTCTATGCTATTTTCCCTAGTTTGTTTGTGCTTAGAGAACTCAAATTAATATCATCAATAATTGAAGACAAAGATAATCAGAAGGATAAATATTTTAGTGGAACAAAAACATACATCTATCCTTGGGTTTGCAGGTATACCATCTAATAAAACTGCACGGTAACAGTAACCCATTCATTCTGTGAATTCATCCGTAATAACTATTAAGTCCTTTAGCTCAAGTCTTGAAAGTATGAGACAGGGGACAGAACCATGTGAGTGGTTGGAAGGATGGCATGGTAAATTAATTAAAAAAAAAAAAAAAAACTAAAAAAGGGGCTGCACCTGTGGCTCAAGGAGGAGGGCGCCAGCCCCATGTGCCGGAGGTGGTGGCGTCAAACCCAAGCCCTGGCCAAAAACTACAAAAAAAAAAAAAAAAAAACTACCGTGAAGGAATTAAGTGAGAGTTCAACTTCTAAGAAGAGATGAGCAAAGTGCCCTTCATGGCTCAGAAACATCTGAAATAATAGAGAAAAAAAATTAATACTCCTTCGAATTGGCTAGAGAATTTATTCATTTGCAGAAGACAATGACAAGGGAAAAATTGTGATAGAATGTGAATGTGTTGAAGAAAATCTGATAAAATTCTTGCATCATTCCATAAGCACGTGTATCATGACAGCAAGTGAAGTAGAAAGGTGAGTAACATGATTGTATCACAGGCAGCAAATATTTAGTGTAACTGCAATTTCCCTTTTCATTTTCGTATCATTTTCCACAAAGTAATTCACCAAAAGCGTTGAGACTTAAAATAACACAAAGGGATTGTATCCCAGTTCTGGAAGCGAAATGTCCAAAATCGAGACATCAGCGGCTCGCTCCTTCCAGAGCCTATGCGGGAGGATCTTTCCTCCCTGTTCTTCTGCCTCGTCCTTCCTGTCGTGTCCAAACTTCTGCTTTATAAGGACACCAGAAATATTCAGTAGGGATCACTCTGAGGACTTCATTTTAAAGTAAACCCATCTGCAAGACACTAATTTCATATCAGGGCACATTGTGAAGTATAAGGGTTAGGGCTTGCACTCATCTTTGAGTCAAGTGGAAACATAATTCAATGCATAATAATGTTACTCCCAGCATATTGGTTAAGAAACAGGTGCACTGGAAATAAAAGGTGGGGAGGCAGCGTAACTGGAGGTCAGCGCTGAGCTCCTATGCATACCTCTCCGCCCCTCCTCAGAGGGCCTCACATCCGAGTATTGACACTCTCACGGTCTCTCCATCTGTAAATACACGTAATTGTATTCCCTCAAAAAGTTGTGAGATTAACAGAAGGCTGACCTGCTGTTAATCAACGTCACAGGACTGGGCTCTGCTCAGTTTATGCAGCAAAATCAGCTGCCTTAGATAAGGATGAAACCTAAACCAGGTTTTCTAATCAAGGAAACAAAGTAACCTCCTATCTTGCTCACAGAAAAAAAAGTCCTTCAGATGTATATAAGCAAGGTTCTTTATCTCCCCATTTCAAAATCTGTTTCTAGTGTTTGAATAATTGTAGAAGAATCTCCAAATTAAAAGTAACTCACGTACACCTGAGCTGGCAGGTTCGAATCTGGCCGGGGGCCCGCCAAACAACAATGACGGCTGCAACCAAAAAATGGCCGGGCGTTGTGGCGGGCACCTGTAGTCCCAGCTACTTAGGAAGCGGAGGCAAGAGACTCCCTCGAGCCCAGAAGTTGGAGGCTACTGTGAGCTGTGATGCCACAGCACTCTATCCAGGGTGACAGCTTGAGGCTCTGTCTCAAAAAAAAAAAAAAAAAAAGAAACTGCTTCTGCCATATAATGTTACAGAACCATGGGCTTGGAGTCTCATCACATTCAGGGATTCAGATGAGAAATCATGGGAGTCATATTTAGAATTCTACCTGCTATGGGAAGCAAAGATGCTCTGTCACCTCTAAAGTGCTGGACTTGGACTCTAATCTCAGGACTACTCTGCCCACGGGCACAACAGCAATGGTAACTCAGGGCTGGGAAGGCTGCCTGTGACCCTCTCCTCCCCTCCCCATCTGTGCCCACCTCTGGGCTTTTCGTGGCGTGAGGAGAGACCCTTGGGACTCATAGGAGCTTCAGCATCCCTACCCATGTTCCTACCCAGAGTCTGCCCCTCATTAACATCCTGTGACATCGCCAGGATATATGGTAGCCATCAACACCTGCAGGCTTCCTTCTGTGCCCACCAGAATCTGGCCCCGACTGGCCCCTACTCCTTCCATCTGGTCCCCCCTTATTCCACTGGACACCTCCTAGGCTATAGTTCCCAGGCCTTACTGTGGTGGCAACCATGGATTCTGACTTGTTCCCTATTGCCAGTACCCGGCCCAGTGCCAGGGGCATAGCAAACACTCTAACAAACACTTCTGTGGTTTCTGTGCATTCGTGTAACTGTGGGGTCCTCTGCTAAAGTGCTCCTCTCCCTGCCCCAAACTCAAGCATGTGTTCCTGCCTGTCACCCCCTTAGCAAGTGACACCCAAGTTACTCTTGCCCTCAGCCAGAGGGCTTGCCCAAATAGAGAAGTTGAGTGTGAGGGTCTATCGGAATAAAAAGCCTCCACTGAATCTGGTCTGTTACACACCCACGCACATCTACACACACCCACAGACACACACATACACCAGAGGCTGTGCATTCCCCTCAGCCCATGGCTAGGGAGAGCTAGAGCCACCCCCCACCATGCTTTGCCCCTCACCATACCTGGGCCTTGGCTCAGCTGACACCTCTAGCAGTCACTTGTGCTGACCCTAATCTTTTCATTCGGTCCCTGAATTTAGGCCTATGTGCCCTTCCCGCAGGATCCCACCCACTTCCTCTTGGGAGTCCAGCCGAGGACAGTGTGGTTCTAATCCCAGCCCTGAAGCTCTAAGAGAAAAAATGACTAAAAACCCTGGAATGTGGAGCCTGCTGCTTCCTGCAAAGCATTTTGAATGAAACACGTAACCAACAGCTGCAGCACAGAGAATGGAAACTCTGAGGGACGTCATGGCTCCAGGTCCCAAATAGCAGGGTTGTGAGCAGAACAAGCGCTTTATTTGAGACCAGACTGGACACCCTTGACATCCATTCCCTCCCTGCCCTCCTTCCAGGAACCAGGCCTGTCACGCCAAGGATGTGCTCCTGTCGCTCTCTTATTCCAAACGCCCCTGGCCCCCGACAGCCCCAGGGGCCATCTTTGTGTATGCAGAAACCCCCTTCCCACTCATTGGCCCCCCAAAGGCATCCAGGACCCCACAGCCCAGCTGCTCTGCCCTCTCAGGAATAGGTCAGCACACCCTTGACCCTGCCCCCAGCCTGGAGCTCAGCACCAGCCAGGACTTGCAGAGCAGAAAGAGCTCCACGCCAAAGGCTGCTCTAGAGCAGACGGGGTAGGAGGCAGGACAGAGGGCCACAGGGAGCACACAGCCTGGGAATCCCTAACGATCGCTCCTGCGTGAAGGGCGGACACACTAACATTCCTAAACCTTCTTTAGGGAGATATGACATGCTCAGAAAAGTGCATGCATCGTAAGGGTATGGCTTGGTGAAACGGTATAGCTTTTATATACACCACCTGGATGAAACAAAGAACATTTTAATCACCCCCGGAGGTTCTCTGGAGCTGTTCATGTCTACCCACCTCAGAGGTGACGATGCGTATAAATTTCTTTCACCATCAATTAATTTTGCTACTTTTTGAACTTCGTGTAGCTGGAAGCACATATAATATGTGTGCTGTTACTGGCTCATGGAGCTCCACATCACGTCTGTAAGATTCCCCCACGCCGCAGACAGGCTGGCAGTCCTCGACACCCGCTGTGCTCCAAGTGCTGAAACCTTGATTTTGAACCCATTTTATAGATAAGGAGGTTGGTTAGATCAGTTCATTGCCACATAGTCAGGACCATAAGGGCTGGAATTCGAACCAAGAGAGATCAATTCCACGGCTGATTCTTCTCTTTTCACAAACATAATGAGACCTGCTCTCACCACACCAAGACCTGCAAACACCTTGCCCTAGAGATCCACAGCCTAGAATTTCCTCACAAAAGTCACTTTTTTTTTTTTTTTTTGAGACAGAGCCTCAAGCTGTCACCCTGGGTAGAGTGCAGTGGCATCACAGCTCACAGCAACCTCCAATTCTTGGGCCCAAGCGAGTCTCTTGCCTCCGCCTCCCAAGTAGCTGGGACCACAGGCGCCCGCCACAACGCCTGGCCATTTTTTGGTTGCAGCCATCATTGTTGTTTGGTGGGCCCTGGGGTTGGATTCGAACCCACCAGCTCAAGCGTACGTGGCTGGCGCCTTAGCCCCTTGAGCCACAGGTGCCGAGCCACAAAAGTCACTTTTTTTAGGTACTTTTTTTTTTGCACTCTTTTGTGTACTAAAGGGCCCAACAAGAGCATCCTGGGACTGCTTGACAATAAACAACAATAATTTGGTATCTCTCATGATTTCTTTAGGTCAGCTGGAAAGTTGTGACTTGCAGCCCACAAGGGAAGCTGGGGTCATCTTAAGCTTTACTTACATGAGAACTCAACCAAGTCAGAGCTGGAATAGCTGGAGTTTCTTAGCATCTCTATCTCTGTGGGGCAGGGGTTCTCAACCTTCCTAATGCCATAATGCATTTTCATTGTTAAAAAGGGGTTGCAACCCACAGGTTGAGAACCACTACAATTGGACTTCTTCACATGAGCTCTCCAGAGTGGCAGCCCCCAAACAGCTGGGCTTTATTCACATAGCAATTCAGGGATCCAAAAGGATGGATCATGAGAGAGAGGGAGAAAGACAGAAGCTGTGTCACTTTTTCTAGCCCAGTCCAGGAAATTAGGCAGTGTCATTTCTATCACACTCTGCTGGTGAAGGCAGTTGGAGAGATCTGCCCAGGTACAGGGGCTGGGGGGGAGCATCAAGTTCACTTCTTGATAGGAAATGTGTCAACAAATTGGAGCCATACTTAAAACCACCACAGTCCATCTTCTGAACATAAATTATTTACATTCCTCTTGCATACAAAATATACTCACCCCTTTCCAGTGATCGCCAGAAGTCCCATCTATTATGGCATCATATTTAGGTTAGAAGTATAGATCCCATTACAGCTATCTGTAATGTCTAGGTATGGAGACAATTCTTCAGATGCAATACCTCAGGTATAACTAACTACTTAAGTACATTCCTCCTTATCTATTCCCCCCCACCTTGTGAACTAAGGAGACAACTTAACTGCTTCATATACACCCAACATAAAATGAGAAGGTATTAGGATAGCCACTATAAACACTTGTGTTCAAGAGGAGGGGAACAGGAAGCACACAGCAGTCACTGGTCCATAGCAATTTTGAAATCCATCCAGGCATATGCTGTGTTACCAATTTCTTGATTGGGCCTCAGTTCTACTGCCTGGGAATGATTCTCCATGGCTCTTGGCTCTGTCCTGTGGACTCTCAGTTCCACCTTCTGAATCACCTTTTCTTTTCTATTAAAAATGAGGTGGAGGGCTGGCATTTATATGCATGCCTGATTTTCTTACTTTGCTTCCTCCTCACAGAATTTGGGGGATCCAAGGACTTTTTTCATTTTGTTGTATTCTGTCCCTTTTAAAATAAGCTGATGGTATTTCTGACAATGTGATTTTATTAAAAACTTTGTGGGTTTCCCATGGATCCTATTGGGACTCACTCTATTAGTCAAGAGATACACCCACAAATTGTAGCAGAATAAACATTCTCTACCTTGAGCTTTGTATGAGGTTGTTCTGAGACAATTCACTTAAGATTCTTAGAAGCTCTGTTGTTTAATAAAGGAGATCTGTAAGGCACACTCTTGAAAGAGATAGAAGGCTTTTGTATATCTAACAGATTTTGTGAAGCCTTGGATATTTATTAGGTGTTAACAAAGGTTCTTAGAGTTCCACTCTGGATTTATCTTAGTTTTGAAACCCTTTCATACTTTGAGAACTTTTTGCTATCTGGGAGGCAAAGATTGAAAGACAGATTTATTTGCATTTTTGCTATCTGGGAGGCAAAGATTGAGAGACAGATTTATTTGCAAATTCCCTGGCTCTTTTCTATTTTCTGTAAAATTTGTTTGAAAGTTAAAATTTCATTTTTAAATTATCTTTCTCTGTCTTTATCACATGCAGCAACTAAAATAACCCAGTTGGCCTTTTCAACAGTCTGCTTAAAAATGTTCTTAGCCCAAGCCATTAGTTAGTTCATTAGGCACTTTTTCTATTGCCCACATCACTTTGAGTAACAATGTTACTAAACTTTCTTCTACTACATAATAAGGGTCCCCTTTCCTCCTGCTTCAAATAGTATTTTTTCTCTTTCCTTTTGAAGGCCTCACCCCCAACCTCCCTGAGGGCCAACAAACTTTCACTAACAATATTCTCAAAGCCCTTATAAATTCTGCCCACCGCCTAGACCTAAAGCTGCATGATTTAGGTTTTCTAATCACAACACTCCACCTCCAGGTAATAAGCTATCTGTATCAGCTATCTATTTTATTATAAAGAACCATTCCAAACAGTGATCTTAAAACAATAGCTATCTGTAATGTTGATCGTGACTCTGAGCTGGACTGCTTCTTCATTCACATGTCTGGGGCCCAGGCTAGGAAGACTCCAACAGCTTGGGGCTGGATGGCCGAGGCTCCTCAGGCATCCTCACTTTGAAGGCGGTCTCTCCACAAGGCAGCCTCAGAGCAGCTGTGTTTTTTCATAGTTCCCAACATGACTGTCTCAAAAAAGAACCAGGAGAAGGAGCATGGTCTTTCCTAAGCTAGCCTGGAAAATTACACAGTGTCACTTTTGCCGCATTCTATTTGTCTAGGCCCTCCCAAGTTCCCACCTAGGTTCAAAGGGAGGGGACAGACTCCACTTCTTGAAAAGAGGAAAGTCGAGGATTGTGTACATGATTTAAAACACATAAGAGGTTAAGTAATATCCCCAAAGCCACAAAGCTGGAAAGTGAGGTTTAAACCCAGGCATCCTGATTGTAAACTCACATCCTTAGCTGCAAGTCTATACTGTCTCCTGCAGTTATGGACACAGATGGTCTACATGATGCAGACGCTGAGGCAGGGGGTAAGGGGACTCGCTTTTCTCAGCTTTCTCTCGGAAAGGTGGTAAAACTCACCTTAGCTGCAAGTACCCAGCAGGGCAGGCTGACTGTAAAATGAATTAAGGAATCAGAGCTGGAACAACCTCCTCTCCAGGCATTTTCTCCTCCTTGAGATCTTTTTCCTCCCATGGCCAGCAGTGCCTTGGGTATGGTTTCCATGTCACCCTTACTGTGGCCTGCAGACACCGCTTTGTCAACTCCTGTGATCTTGCTCTCATTTTCTCACTAGTTTCGTGCACAGGGGGAAATAGGAATCTCCTTTGACAGTTCAAGAACATGTGCTGGACCGTTTGGAGGAAGGCTTCCTGAAAGCCTGAAGATCATTCACCAGAAGCAGATGAGGCTTCTGTGGACTTTACCAGGCCATAGAGTTTTTCTAAATTTCCTTTAAGGTTTGACTTTGAACAAATTCACATGCATAGAGAAAATTATGTCTTTGTCATGAGCGTTAACATCCCGAATAGGACTTGCATGATAGACTGACATTTTCGGTCAATCTTATCTGGAATTACACTTCATATTCTGAATGATACCTTGATGCAGAAGATGGATAATCAAAGAAACAAATGGTGGACAAGCACGGCTGCCACAAATGGGTATGTAGCCTGTTCAATGCACAAAGGGGCCTGGCCAAGAAAGTGAGTGGCTCAGGGCTGGATCCCAGCCCCACATGCTACTGGCCAAACCTTTCACCCTGATGAGGGACTGTGCTGCCCAGAGGAAAGAACAGCTTTTTCTAATTTGTCCTCCCAGAGGGCGACACCGTTATTCTTTTTTTTTTTTTTTTTTTAACTCAATAAAGGTATCATATGTATTAATGGCAGTGCTAGGGGAAGGCTGGAAGATAATAAAATATTAACCTACACCACAGGACCAGAAAAAGAAATCAACACTGATTAACAATAATAATCACTTTATTAAATTTCACAAAAAGGTTGAACAATGGAGAATCAGGAAAGGCCAGAATCATGGCGGTTCCAAAGACCTAAGTACCTTGAGTCCATGGATCCCCTCACTAGAACATTCCAGTAACCTCATTCCAACAGTTCCCAGTCTCTGCCTCCCTTCAAAACCCCAAACTCTTGAGAGCAAGAATCTGATTGGCTCAGCTTGGTTCAAACATTCCCTCTATAACAATCAGCCAGGCCTGCATCCCTCCCATGGGTGTCAGGGTGCCTCCCAGAAAAGAGGCCCTGTGAGCTGTGTAGCCCTCCAAGAGTTGTCTACAGCTGTTGTATACAATTGTCTAGGATTTGTCACGCCCAGGAAGGACTACAGCTAATTGATGACCTTCCCACAAAGTCCTGGAAGGCTGATGTAATCAGAATGAACAAAACATTCCTATAGCTGTTCAGCCATTTGACCTCACCCTATACGCAGCAGGCAATGCCATTTTCCATTTTCCACGTTTTCCAAAGACCTTATTTATCAATGTTTTTAGCATCAATACAAAGTCAAATTCTTCATATTTCTCCTTGTTGCGATTGTGTCACTGAAGACTAGAGCAGTCATTTGGCTTGGTAAAACCATTCAGAGGCCAACCTATCATCAGAAATGAATTCTGACAAAAGTCACAAAGTCACATTGCAGCATCTGGTTTCGCAATCTCTTAAAATATTTTTAAAATTACAATAATGTAGTCATGCACCTCATAACTATCTCTCAGTCAACAGCAGGCCACATACACAACAGTGTTCCCATAAGACCATAATACTGGATTTTGATTGTACCACGTACCTCTTCTGTGTTTATGCACACACATACTTAGCTTTGAGCTGCAATGCCTATAGTATTCAGTATAGTAGCATGCTGTACAGGTTTGTAGCCTAGGAGCAGTAGGCTATACCACGTAGCTTTGCTGTCTGTAAGTACGCCACACAATAACAAAATCACCTAACAATGCATTTCTTTTTTTCTTCCAACAATGCATTTCTAAGAACTTATGTCTGTCTTTAGGTATTGTGTGACTGTATTTAAAATTTATACAAAATGATTGAACAGGTCAGGCATGGTGGCTCACGCCTGTAATTCTAGTACTCTGGGAGGCCGAGGTGGGTAGATTGCCTGAGTTCAGGAGTTCAAGACCTGCCTGAACAAGTACAAGACCCTATCTCTACTAAAACTAGAAAAACCATCCAGGCCTGAGCTCAGGAATTCAGGTTCAGACTGAGCAAAAGTGAGGTCCCATCTCTCTTAAAAATAGAAAAACCAGCCAGGTGTTGTGGCAGGTGCCTGAGTCCCTCCGGAGGCTAAGGCAAAAAGATCGCTTGAACCCAAGAGTTTGAGATAGCTGTGAGCTATGATGCCATGGTACATTATCCAGGGTGACAGAATGAGACTCTGTCTCAGAAAAAAAAAAACAATGGTTTAACAAAAACCCACATTGCCCCTCCCCAGATTCAACAGATCTTAACATTTTACCATTTTGCTTTAGATTATCTTATCTTTTTTTTAAAGGAATAAAACATTACAGCTACAAATCCCTGCCCCATGTCCCTTGTTCCCCCTGACACCCAGACAGATATGAGCACTATCCTAAAGCTGGTAGTATCATTGCCAAGAATGATTTTGGTTTTGAGTTCTCTTTTTGTTTGGCCCTCAGGGGCAGAAGTTGAGTTAATTATTCTCGATGGCACCCTGTCATCACTGTTCTGCCCAAAGGCCCTCTCTTGTTTTGTTTATTTCTTCCTTTAATCCCTGTTCACTTCAGCCCCTACCAACCCTGATTTAAGCAACGAATTAATGTGTTTGACATCACTTATTTGCATGTGTGTCTGTAAAACATGCGTGGCCTTCCAGTGTGCAAGTATTTTTTGTTTACATAAAAGACATGCTGTAGATTTCATTCTCTGTCTTACCGTCTTCAGTCAGCACCATGTTTTCAAGGCCTGCCCACATTGCTTAGTGTATATAGTGTTGTGCCTCTACCCCATTTTACTTATTCCATTCTTGTTGTATTGCCCAGGTGAGGGGGAAGAGAGAGGGGCAAACTGAGAGATGGTTAGAAATGGATTTGTCCTTGAGACTCCATCCCAGAACAGAGATATACCAACACCCCTCCCCAACCACACAAACACACACACACATAACTTCAGCTGGGGCCCCAGCAAGGGGTGGGGGCAGAAAGAAACTGAGAGTTTTCTCAGAAGAGGACCTGTCGTAGAGCTCTAGTATTATTAAATCCAAGTCCTTGCCTCCTCCAGGAAGCCTGCCCTGACCATCCCACTCTATGCAGTTCTCTCCCCATTCTGGGACTGTGTATCTCATTTAATCATATACTAGTCTGTTCTAGTCCTGCCCTTACTATCTCCTGAATCAGACTAAAATACCAGTAAAGGAAAAGATCATTGAACCAGGCGTGGTGGCTCACACCTGTAATCCTAGCACTCTGGGAAGCTGAGGCAGGTGGATTGCCTACGCTCAGGAGTTCGAGACCAGCCTCAGCCAGAGTGAGACCCCTGTCTCTAAAAATAGCTGGGCATTAGAGCAAAGGCCTCTAGTCCCAGCTACTTGGGAGGTTGAGGCAAGAGAATGGCTTGAGCCCAACTGTTTGAGGTTGCTGGAGCTATGACACCACAGCACTCTACCGAGGGCAATGAAATGAGACTCTGTCTGAAAAAAAAAAAAAAAAAAAGACCATCTCTTTTTCCTTTTGTCTCTGTTGCTCAAGGCCTTGTCTAGAGGAAAAAGGAGCAAGGAGTGGAAAGTTGAATTTTGCTTAATTCAGGCTCCACCCCTCTGTTTCAGGGATATACCATCTTTCAACAAATACTTACATGCCAGGTTCTTAGACGTCTAGAGAGGAAACACACACTGTGCCAGCTTTCAGAGGACCCTTTGTATGAGGACTGCAAATATCCAAATGTGAAGTTGAAGCACAGAGTGGAAAGTACAAAGATCTGAACATGCATTCAGGGCCTTGGGCGAGGTCAGGGAGAACTTCTAACAGAGGTGAAATCCACATAGACCCTGAGAGAAGAGTTAAGCTTGGAACCAGAAAGGGAGCATATTAACATGAGAGAGTGCAGGAAATATTGCTATTATGGTCGCACAATAAATTATCATAATATTGGCATAAAACAACCATTTATTATGTTTGGGTTCCACTCAGGGTCAGGAATCTCAATAGGGCACAGCAGGAAGGGCTTATCCCTGCTCTCTGTTGCCTGAGGCCTCTGCTGGAAGCATGGAAGGCTGGGGTCTGGAATCATCTGGGGTTCATTCACTCACAAATCTAGTGGTTGGTTCTGGCCATAGGTTGAGGGGCTTAGTTCCCCTCCACATGGATCTTTCCATGTGGGCTATTTTGGGCTTCCCCACCTCATTGTGTCCAGGTTCCTATGTTGAACATCTTATGAAATAGAATAGGGAGAATTCTATCCTTTATGTAAATTAACATCAAAAAATCATTACTTCTAGGCCAGCTACGGTGGCTCATGCCTGTAATCCTAGAGCTCTGGGAGGCTGAGGCAGGAGGATAGCTTGAGCTCAGAAGTTCAAAACCAGCCTGAGCAACAGTGAGACCCTGTCTCTGCAAAAAAAAAAAAAAAAAAAAAGAGAGAGAGAGACAGAGAAAACTAGCCAGGGGCACTGTGGCAGGTGTCTGTAATCCCAGTCACTTGGGAGGTAAGACAGGAGGATCTCCGGAGCCCAAGAGTTTGAAGTTGCTGTGAGCTATGATGATGCCATGGCACTCTACTCAGGGCAACAGAGTGAGACTCTGTCTCAAAAAAAAAAAAAAATCACTTCTACCACAGTCTGTGAGTCAGAGGAGCTACAGCCCCCAACCAAATTCTATGAGAGGAAACGTAGTCATCCCCCCACCCTCCCTTCTCAGCAGGAGGAATGTCAGTCACATTGCAAGAAGAACACGTGGTTCATGCCTATGTTCCGGCATATTGGAAGACTGAAAGGGGAGGATCACTTGAGGCCAACAGTTTGAGACCAGCCTGGGCAACATAGTAAGACTGTAGTCTCTACAGAAAGTAAAGAAATAATTAGCTGATCATAGTCATATGTACCTGTACTCCCAGCTACTCAGGAGGCTAAGGCAGAAGGATCATTCCAGCCCAGGAATTTGAGGTTGCAGTGAGCTATGATCAGGCCACTGATCTTCCAGCCTGGACAATGGAGTGAGCCCTTGACTCTAAAATAAAAAGAAGAAGAAGAGCACATGGTTTAGGATAGGGGTCAACAATAATGAATGCACTAGTGCTAGATGACAGTGGACAAGATAAAGACAGCCAAATGAAGCTACAAAGATAGGTCAGGCCAGGCTTCCTAGAGAGTCTTAAAAAAACCATACTTAGAGTAATGCTTATAGGCAAAGGGGACTTTGGAAGCCCCAGGACTTCTGCCCCCTCATTCCTACCATGCAGCATCCCCTCCATGTTTGATCAGAAAACAACCAAGGGCCTCTCTGGGTAGCTGAGATAGAGGTACTCTGAGAGTTGGGTTGGTCTGTGTCTGTAGAGTTAGAGTCATGGGTAGCTGCCCACCAGCTCCCCACCCTCCTGTTCCTATGCATGCACAGGCTTATACCTGGCTGGGCCCCATCTGTCAACCCAACTCCCATAGATGTTGCTGCTTGGGTGCAAGCAGGGATTCCTCAGAAGTACCCTTCCATGGGCCTAGGCAGAGTAAGACCTATGCTTCTTCACACACACGTAGGCTCATGAACCGTAGGCCAAGGGGGCTACAAGATATCAAGAACAGAGCACTTGGTTGGTAGTCAGGAGGCCTGTGTCCTCAACCAGCTACCAGCCAACCACTATGGGCCTTAAAGATGACATTACCACTGCCAGACCTCACAGCAAATGCAAGAACCAGCCTAGACAGGAGTTTTCTCCAAGTATAGTCCTTGGAACTCATGCATTAAAATCTTACAATCACCTGGCCACAGTGAGATACCACTTCACATCTACTGGAATGCTAACATCAAAAAAGTTGATAATACAAAGTGCTGACATGATGTAGGGAAACTAGAACCCTCATACATTCCTGGTGAGGATGCAAAATTTTACAGCTACTTTAGAAAACAGGTCAGCAGTATCTACTAAAGCTAAATACCTTCCTTATGATCTAGCAGTTCTACTCCTAGATATTTACCCAGAAGACATAAAAATATGTATTCACAAAGAAGACTCATACAAAATGATCATAGCAAACCTAAAATGAGAAACAGTCCACGTGTCCATCAACAGGTGAACAGATTTAAGAAACTGTTTAGTAAAAAGAAATCAACCATTAATATACACAACATGGATAGAATTCAAAAACATTATGCTGAGTGAAAGAAAGTCAAACTAAATCAGTGTATGTGTTCTATAAAGTCCCCAAACAGATGAAACTTAACGAATGATGATAGAAACCAGAGCAGCCCTTGCCTGGAAGGATGAGGAATGGGGTGGGGAAACCAGAGCGAGGACCCATAGAAGTTTCTAGAGTGATGGAAATGTTCTATATCTTGAAGGAATGTGGGTGACACAGAGGCATACATTAGACAAAATGCATGGAATGTACACTTAAGATCTCTGCATTTCATTTCAGCGTTAAAGTCCAATTTTTAAAAACAAAATATCTAGGCTGTTAAAATGCAGCTTCTTGGGCGCCCCAGACCCGTGACTCAGGGAGTCCTCTGCGGTGGGGCCCAGGAATCTGCATACTGAAGAGGCTCTGGCTTTGGAGGGAGCAGTGGACTGGAGGGCCTTGTCCCCGGGGCGACACCCGCACACTCCTTCTCCCACCCCGGGACACCCCCACCACCCCCGCCACCCCCAGCACTGGGCGCTGCCCCTCTCCCCGAGCCCCCGGCCCTCTGCCCAGTCGCCCCTGGTAACCAAGAAAGGGCTTGAAAATCCTCAAAGTGCAGCCGCTCGGGGAGGGGCCGTCCACAGTGTCAGCAAGACAAGGGCATATACAAAATGCGGGGTAATTGCCGGTTTTCTAATTCGCGGCCCTTTGTGCGGCGGCGGAGCGGCGGCCGCGCTCCCCAGCCCGGGCCTTTCAGCCGCGCTCCCGCGCTCCGCCGCGCATAATTAATCGGGCTTCACAGGGCCCGGGACAAAGGCGCCCATTCACCCCGCCGCTCCTCCCCCCGGGGATATTGTTATTTCTGAAAACTGCAGCCAGCTGGGCCGCAGAGAAACGTCAGCTCTGTGGGAGAATGAGCGCCGGGCCTCGAGGAGAGAGGGAGCTCTGTCTCTGTCCCCTGCGCGGGATTAGAGCGCGGGGAGCCGGGGTGGGCAGGGGGCCCGGGGTCTTTTCTGAAGTCTGCACGACTCCTCCGAGAGCCTCGTGATTTCCATGGGGCCCTAGAGAAGGCCGCCATGGAAATGGAAATGCAGGGCCTTGAGGCTGGCTCCCGGGAAGGAGGAGGGGGTGGCACGGATCCCGGGGCGGGGTGGGGGTCGCTGGACGGCCTAGTGGCCCAGGCCTGTACCAGGCCCTCGCGAACACCAGGGAAAACGCGTCAAGGAGTAAAGGCCTGAGTCTGGGTCTGCGGAGAAGCTCCCCAAGCACCTCTATAGCCCACCAACATTTTATTACCACTCAGCACTGCCCCAGGGAGATGGCTCAGGTGCTGGGTGTGCCATTCCATAGGTGAGAAACAGGCCCAAGGAGGAAAACTGACTTGTCGAAGGTCACAGTGACGTTGGAAACGGCTGCTGGTGTGCTGGTGGAGCATGAAAGCAGAAGGGAGGAAGGGAGAGGATGTTGGAGGCCTGACTTCCTCCCCTAAGCTTTCTGTGACTGTCAGGCCGGGTCTGAGTTCTC
The DNA here is from genome assembly GCA_963573935.1 of Arctocebus calabarensis. Taxonomy (NCBI): domain Eukaryota; kingdom Metazoa; phylum Chordata; class Mammalia; order Primates; family Lorisidae; genus Arctocebus; species Arctocebus calabarensis. Next base: position 32,378 of record CAUYON010146351.1, read on the forward strand.
TCTTCCATGGCCTGGCCTTGTGGGAGACTGGTCTGCCCGGTTAAATGCCTGCAGTGCCTTCTGTCTCCTGGGTTCACTGGGAGTTCTCCTGCCTGCTCCATCAGAGGTGTGGCTGAGTACAGGCCCAGAGGCCTCTGGGTTTTGTGTGCAGGCACAAGCCAAGGGCTGTAGCCAGATCTCAATGGATAGGGACAGTGTTCGTGATTCCAGGGCCCCCTGGCCTTCTAAGCTGTGTTTCTCTTCAAAGTCCAGCATTCTCCTGAGACCCAGCAGAAGCCCAGGTCCCAGGTCGGCAGTGCTGGGTTTCACCTTTGCCACTGAACCCAAGGAAATGGGCACCGGTCTGTTCCTTCCCCAAGCTGGGAGCAGCTGTGAAGAGCCACCATGGATTTCCAAACCTCAGCACCCTGAACAACTCCCAGAACAAGCAGAGGCCTTTCCAACACCCTGCCCATCTCAACCCGTCTCACTAAGACATTCTGTCCCTCAGTTGTACTCTGGAAAATGTTCCCTCAGTCTAAGACGGCCAGTCCCGAGCAGGACCACAGGCCTCAGAGCCAGACCACACCACACAGCCTTGCTTCTCCTGGCGAGTCAGGGAAAAGGAAGCTGCCTGAATTTTCACAGGAGTCCAGGTTGGCCTCCAAGGCTCAGTGAGGGTGCCCAAGCAAACTTATTTCTGCTTCCACACCATGCTGGGCACTGAAAAGTTGATGTTAGGCACATTCACATCTGTGGGTGGGAGAATGTGCAGAAAACTCCAGGAGAACAAAGTGGAAGGAAAGAGAGCACGGAGTTCAGCCAGTGCCTGGCCAGACCTCTAAGGGGACAGACCAGCTGTCCAGAAACAAGCAGACTCAAGCATAGCCACTGAAGCCAGCACAGTTTCCCAGGGGGGACCTGGTGACCTAGGCCAGGCCACCAGCATGGCATCAAACAGAAAAACAATCTAGCTGTCTCCTATTAAATAAGCTATATTTAAGATACAGAATGATCCAATACCATCTGAAAATGAGAGGACTAAGGCTCAGCTTAAAGAAAACCAGACTAATAAAAGAATGCTCTTGAATTATAAACCGAAGTATTCAGGGGTAAAGAGGCAAAATGTCTCTAACTTTTTCTAAAATGATTTCTGAAACATACATCATTTAGTGAACCTGGAAAAAGGGTTTACAGGAATTTCTTGTACATTGTTACAATTTTTCTGAAGTTTGAAATTTTAAAAATAAAACAGTAGGCAGTGCATACACACACAAACATAGCATCTAGATTCCAACTCCTGTACCTAGGGAAAGGATCCAACTCTCCTGTTACTACACACACACACTCTCACACATCTTTCATTGACTTCTATTATAGCAATTTGTAAACCCAAATTGGTTTAAAGGTCCCTAGGGGTAAAAACTTGTTTATCTCTGAATCCTACAGCTAGTACTGTGCTTTGCAAATGGTGGGCATTCAATCAAACCTGAATCATTTGCCATGGAAGGTTTCCAAGGTGGAAAAAAGAGGAAAAGAAGAAGGTCAATGGGAAGAAGGAACCAAGAAAGATGGCAGAGTCCATATGGATTTTCTGGTCCAATACGCTCATGTCAGAAGAGTGTCTGGGCTCCATGAAGACTCCAGGTGCCACAGGGCAAGAACTGTGTTTGTTCTCTCTACAGTCCCAGCACTTAGCACAGCAAACTCTGTGAGAGTCATACTTCTGACCTCAGATGCTGGGCCACGGTATCAGAATCAATGCAGAGCTTCCCACTCTGCTTAACTCCCACTTACAGAGCAGGTCCCTCTGACCGCTGATGCTACCATGTCCCTGAGAAAAGGTAACACTGCGTCTATGGCCAGTATAACATGATCAGAGTTAGTTAGTTAACAAGATCATGTCTTCTGGTGCAAAGTTACCTTGGGAAGAGGAGCTTTCCTTGAAGACATTTCTGGGGTGGGAGGGCAGGATCTTCTGTAAGAGAGCTACAGGCTGAAGTTCCAGTGTCCTCCCCCTACCTCTGCCACTCCTCACTCCATCCCCATATACACAGGTAGGGATGAGGCTCAGGGATGGAGGGGACAGAGAGCAGCACCCTGCGGGTGCCAGAGACAGGGAGAGCAACTGGCCTGGGGGAAGCAGAGAGACTCAGAGTGGTTGGCAGGCGCTCTATTTTCCTCCCTGTTGCTTGGGGCCAGGGCACCTGTTACAGTGCAGAGGGCTACTTCTTCTAGTTGCCAGCAGGAATAGAAGCCTGAGACATGGGGGCTCTCTGAGACCTTCCACACCTCGGACCCCAGGGCTAGGAGCTTTCTGTAGTAGTCTCCTGCTGCTGCTAACAGTTGTGTATATTTTATGTGTCTGCATGTGTGCACATATGTGCCTGGGCTGGCTCACTCAGCTGCACTGAGTGTGGCCCGTATAGATGCCACTGGGGCCACACCGTGTTTTATGGCTTCCCTCTTGGATATGTAAGGACCATTTGTAGAGAAGACACTTTGGATCATTCATTAATTCAACAAACATTTATTAGGGGGTGGGGCAGGGAACAAAAAACCCTGGTCAGCCTGGGAGAGAGTTGAATGGATTCCTGGCCCTGGGGGTTAGATACCTCAGGATGCCCAGATGTCAATGTCCCCCCAAAATTCATATGTTAAAATCTGCACCCCCAAGGTGATGACTTTCAGAGGTGGAGCCTTTAAGAGATGATTAAATCCTGGGGGTGGAGTCCTCATAAATAAAATTGATACTCTTATAAAAGAGCCTCCTGGCTCTTTGTGCCACGTGAAGTTAGCAAGAGAAGGTGCGGTCTCTCAGGAAGATATCCTCACCAGACACTGAATTTGCAACACTTTCGTGTCAGACTTCCAGCCTCCAGAAAAGCAAGAAGTGTCTGTTATTCACAAGCCAGCCAGTCTACAGTATTTGCTGTAGCAGCCCTCATGCACTAAGGTACCAGAGAAATGGCTGCATGCCTTGGGGAAAGGGGGCTCCTCCTCTAGCCACTCTGAGCATGGGGCTGGCCATCCTGACAAAGCGTCTCCCATTCTAGGACCCTCACCATTTCCCTGCTGCCCTTTAGAGGAGATCACTTCCTGGGCCTTTGGGGCAGGCTGGGCATGGTCCCAACATACTCTGTGTTTGCTTCCAACCTAAGAAAAAGCCAAGCGAGCTGGTTGGGAACCTGGTCCTCTCCCCTTTCTTCTCTTTTTGCCTCCCCCTGTCACTCTTCCCTACTCTCCACTTGCCCCAACCCCAAGAGCTTCCAAAGTGACAACATGTGGGCCCAAGGCAAAGCCTTGTCCTTAGCCTGCATCCCTCCCAGGATCATGAACCTCCTCCACCAGCTCCCCAGCCTTACCCCACCCCCACCATTCCTCTTTGTGGACAACTTTCTAAATACAGTCGCACTTCCCCTTTCAGTCCACAGGGCCTGTAAAACAGCTGCAGAAAGTCAGCAGCTCTGCAAAAGCTCTTGCCAAGTTTAGCTGAGACCAACCTCCCACTAGCTCTAGCCATTGCTTCCCCATCCCAGGCGCTGGAAGACCAGGCTCCTCCTCCAATTAAGAGTGGAGAGAGACAGTCTCCCAAACATCCTAATCTAAAGGAAGTTGTGAGGGGCCCAGGCAGAGCAGCCCGGGGGAGGAGGCCGCTCAGAGACTAACCTGCTTTCTGCCTGACCCTGGGGGACTCGGCAGTCCTCTCTCTCTGCACACAGTCCTCTACTTTAGAGCATGAGGGGATAACTTGATTGGCTTTCCTATCCACTTCCAAGTATAAAATTTCACAAATCAGTCATTTCTCCTTGGGGTGCTCCTGCCCAGCGACTAGAGACAAAAGAAGCTTTGCCGAAGGATGCACTACTATCTGGGGGTTGTCCTTGTAACAAGAACCCAGGTCTCCTGACCTGCCTTCAGTGCTCTCTCTGTGACACTCTGACCTCAGTAAAACAGTAGCTCTCAATCCTGGCCACACAGGCTCATCAGAATCACCTGGAGAGATTTTACTCTCCCCAACCCCCAGACAAGCTCCAGACCAAAGAAAGCAGAGTCTCGGGCTGGGACCTGCGAGTCAGTCTGTTCAGAAAATTACCCAGGTGATTCCCACTGCACTGTCAAGGTTGACAGCCATTGTGGAAAAGGCTTCTGGAAACTGAAGATGAAGCTCTAAGCCAGAGGTGAGGCATTTCTACCCCACGTACTCTGCTGAGAGGATGTGGAGGTTGGTGGGAGGAGATCTCTGATGAACCAGCATATCTGTCAGGGGTGGGTGGGCAGTGGCTGCGGCCCATACCAGGCACCTGCCATCCAGCTGTGGGGGCTCAGGGTTGTGAGGATGCAGGGCAGGGCCAGCCTCTAGATGCTGGCTCCCTACCAGGGCCCAGAGGTTCCCCTATGGTCTTCAGATGGCCCCAGGGCTGTATAGCCAGAGACAAGAGGCCCCAGGTCAGCCCCAGATCTTCCAGGGCTTTGTGCAGATTGAGAAAAGGAAAATAGAGAAGGGAAACCAATGCAGGGCAGAATGCAGTGAAGGAGAAAAGGACAAGAGAAAGGGGAAGGGCCCCTGAGGTCAGTGAGTCATGCGAATGGCATTTAGAGAACAAAGGCCCCTCCACTGTGCCCGGCTCCCGCCATCCATCATGCCCTGGACCTAGAGAGAGGTATAGAGGGTACTTCTGCCCACGGAAGCCCAGGACAGAAAGTCCAAATCTAGAAATTTGCCAAGTGTGAGTCTATGAGCCATGTGCATCCTCTCCCGAACACTCCTGATCCTCCTCTCTGACCAGAGCCAAGGTCTCCTGTTAGACATCGAAGCAAAATCACTTGGTTATTCCTACACCAAAGGAAATGTTAAATCTGATTCCCAAAACATTTGGCACCCCATCAAGGTGATCTGATCCAGCAGATACTGCTGACAAGCTATGCGACCTTGACAAAGCCACTTCCCTCCCCAGCCTGAACCTCAGGGCCTGACCTTGTCTGCCTTTCTGCACAATCTATATTTGGATGGAAGGGTTGCCACTGTGGCCCAGGGCCCCAGAGCCTGAGCTCCGGAGGCCTGGGCCTGGCTCCATCACTTGCTAGCACTGTGAGTGCTGGCAGCGACAGCTCTGCACTCCTGTTTCCCCACTGGAAGGTGAGAGTTAGTAGACTGATGGCAGAAAGAGAGAAGACAGCACCCGTCCAAGCAAGATGGGACTCATTATCTACAACCCACACAGCCTACCCTTTCTAAATCCAAAGACAATGGCAACTCCAAACAACATATCCAAAAGAAAAAGGGAAGACAGCACCCGTCCAAGCAAGATGGGACTCATTATCTACAACCCACACGGCCTACCCTTTCTAAATCCAAAGATGATGGCAACTCTAAACAACACATCCAAAAGAAAAAGGGAAGACAGCACACGTCCAAACACCACGGGACTCATCCCAAAGAGAGAGAAGACAACACCACGCATCTTCACAAAGAATCGGTACGGGCAGTTAACAGAGCTATAAGGATGTTTACAAACAGGAGGGTACTCTGTTAATGCCTCCAAGAGTTTTCCATCAGAAGGGGAGAGGAGTGAGGAATGGGATGCACAGGATGGTGGCTCTTAACCTGCTGCAACTTTGGGACATTTGGCAATGTCCGGAGATGTTTTTGATTGTCACAGTGAGGGTGGAGAGGTGCTACTGCCATGTAGTTGGGAGAGACCAAGGATGCTGCAAAACACCCTTCCATGTACAGGACAGCCCCCAGAGAAAGAATGACCTGGCCTGAAATGTCAACCGTGCTAAGCGTGAGAAACTGTGGACCAGAGAGATGAACAGATGAAGGAGCCTGGCAAGGAGCAAGGTGCCATGAACTGAGGCATAGCTAAGATACAGTCACAGTAATAAGGGGTGGTCTTCAGAGGCACAAGGTAGAAAGCTCAGCTCAGACGTTTGCTGCTCAGTTGCTACCCTTTCATTGAGAGCTAAACTGCTCTGGCAGCAAAATGGGCCTCGGGCCTGAGGGACTCCTATCTCACCCGGAGATGGGAGAACAGCCACAGTGAGCAGCCCAGCTCACAGCCCTGTGCTGGTAGCCAGATGGAGGGAAGGGGTGAAAGGTGGTTTGTTCAACAAAAAACAAAAAAAGGGTGGGTGGGAGTGACTGGGTTGGGAGAGGAGAGGAAGAGAAAAGAGACGCTTAAGTTTCAGTGTTTCACAAGGTCATAAAAATACCCAGAAAGCCTGAGAGGCTGCGGGGAGAAGTGCAAATTGAGCAATGGCTGAGGTTCTCTTTTCAAATTCATGGAATATCCTCTTTTCACACCCCCTGAGCCAGAGAAGCCAGACTCTCCACCACCAGCACAATGGCCTAGAAAGGGACATTTGTCCTGCAGCCACCAGGGTTCTCACCATCTCTCCCCCTCACTGCCTCCTCCTTCTCCTTCCACTCACTGGCCAATTCCCCTCCTCTCCAGGACATAAATTATATTTACTTACTCCCACTCTGGTCTCTTTTGAGCCCTGAAGCGATTGACAAGATACATACAAAATAAGGATTATAACCCCGTCTGTTAGAAATCAGCATCTGGAAAGCAATCCTCTCCCTCCCTTAAATAACAGGCCAAGAAATCCTCTAAGATTCTTAAAGCTGCGCATCAGATTTGGCTCTGAGCTTCCTGGCAACCCAAGCAAAGTGGGAATTGGGGTCAGTTTCGTGAGTCACATTGCCTATAAGTCAGAAGCCCACCAGTTCGTCTGAGGATGCAGAGTTTTGCTGGAAACTGGAAATTAAAATATATTCCTCTCACAGGGCTTCCAGGGAACACTAGCCGAGGCAATGAATAATAACAACAGCAGGTCCCAAAATAAACACAACAGCAGGACTCCTGCGGCCTGTTTCCCTTAAAGTCTCCATGGTAAGGGAAGGACATACAATTCTCTGATGACTAAATAATGTGGTCCAAGCTTCGTGAGAGCGACTTGGTTGGGGGCTAAGTCTCAGCTGGAAGAATGGATGGAATGCATGGCCTTTAAATAACCCCCTTGAACTTTATTTCTCTCAACTGAGCTTTTGATAAAACTCAGGCAGCAGGAGGCAGTTGGAGGCTGTAACCGCTGACAAGGGCCTGGCAGGCAGCACCGGGCTGGGTGAGGGTGGAGCGGTGGGTCCCTGGCACCTGCAGAGGCATCATTCATGAATTCCGCTTGTCACAGGCTCCCCTTAAGGCTCAGAACAAGCAGGGCTTTACTTTAGTATTTTGCTCTGGACTGGGCTAGGAGAGCTGAGAGGCCCTCGCTTCCGCTTATCATGCAGGGCGGTAATAGCTCTCATTTAGTTCAGGCCCAGGAATTACGTCACTACCTCACTTAATCTTCACCACCAAGCCATGAGGTAGATAGTATGACTGTCCTCATTTCACAGATGAATAACCCGAGACGCAGAGGACCTGCCGGCAGGTAACACAGCTAGTGAGAGCAGAGGCTACGAAGCCCGCTCCAATCCCGCCGATCCCACCGTGCACACGTGTCTAACCGCTGCACTGGGAGACCTTGCCGCACAGAGAGAGAGATAAAAACCTGTGGGAAAAGTGAAAAGGCAGTTAATCTGTGGCATGAGAGCACAGGAAACACATAACTCTCAAGAAAACACAACTCAGGAGAAAGCCGGAAGCCCACACCAACGTTTTAAATGTCAGACTTGGGGGGGGGGGTGGTCTTATGGCAGGTCTGTGGACGAAGCCCTCTCAGACGCTGAGAGCCTGCTGGGCGGAGGACATCAGCTGCATCCAAGCTTCTGTAAAAGTCAGGGGGCAAGGAGTCTTGCAGGAAAGGGCCCAGCTTAAACAAAAGCTGCAGGGCAGAGGGTGGAGGGCACCCCACAACCAAGCCCAAGATGCTCCCCAGAAGATACTGGGGGGTCTCTCCACCAGTCTCCGCTTTAGTACAGGGCTAAGCTGATTTGGGCACAGCCGTAAATGCATCCAGTCTCTTCCCCAGGGAGCCAGCAGGCAGGCATATCATGGACAAAACAGAACCTGTGCACTTATCTACAGCTGTGCTCCTGAGCACTTCACAGCAGCTCAGGACAGGGAAATCCCATTTCCTTTGATTGGATACACAAAGAAGTTCCCTTTAGAAGGGGGACAGGAGTGTCTAGACCACACGAATCTTTTCTCATCGTAAGCAATGTGCTGACAAGCAGGACCCAGGCTCATCCCCAGGAAATCTGAGGACTCAGGACACAGACAGGTCTAACCAGGCACTGGAGACAAGCTGTCCCCCAGAGTCAGCTGTGCAGAAGAGGGAATTGGACCCAGACCCTGCCCTCATGGGGCTGACAGTCTGCAAAAGGCCACAGAGGTGGAAACACCTCCAAGTGTCTTTACAATTCCCTTCTAGAAAACCAGGAAAGGAAGGAAGAGAAGAAAGTTTCCTATTGGCTTTCATGGCTCACCCAGAGGTGGCTCTCCATCAGCCAGTGCACTGGGATCAAGCTAGGCTCTTCGACCTGCTGACCCCAAGGCTGGTCCTCTCCCCTCCTGGAGAAATCCCAGCAGAGCTTGGCTAGCCCTTCCTTCCCCTTCCCCTCCCTCCTGACCAAGAGACATAGACTCGGACAGACCCCAGGAGCCTGACCTAGAGTAGTCTGTGTTCCTGTCCAATTGGATGTATCTCTCTTTGCCACAATACGATATTTGAGGTGTGGAAATCAGCTGTGACCCATTCTAGCGGGGCCAAGTAGCTAGTTACCATAATTCACTTTCTCCTCTCCTTGGGGCACCCACCCAAGCTACAAGTCCAGCTTCTTTGGCCTCAAGGGTGGCCTGTCCAACATAAGCAGAGGTCATGTGTCTCATTGTCTTCTCTTTCCCTGTCTGCTGTGACCTCATGGCCTACAGATGGCAAAGCCATGAGATGGAAGGAGCCTGGGTGCCTGAGCGCTCAGAGGAAGATTCACAGATTGGATCTTCATGTGAATGAAAAATAAACTTTGGCTCGGCGCCTGTGGCTCAATGGGCTAAGGCGCCAACCACATACACCTGAGCTGGCAGGTTCGAATCCAGCCTGGCCCCGCCAAACAACAATGATGGCTGCAACCCAAAAATGGCCAGGCGTTGTGGCGGGCGCCTATAGTCCCAGCTACTTGGGAGGCAGAGGCAGGAGACTCGTTTGAGCCTAGAAGTTGGAGGTTGCTGTGAGCTGTGATGCCACAGCACTCTATCCAGGGTGACAGCTTGAGGCTCTGTCTCAGAAAAAAGAAAAAGAAACTTCATGAGCACCCCAAATGTGGGAACAAAAGGAACTTGGTATCATTTTGTTCTGTTTTGTTTTTTTGAGACAGAGTCTCACTATGTCACCCTCAGTAGAGTGCTGTGCTGTCACAGCTAACAGCAACCTCAGACTCTTGGGCTCAAGTGATTCTCTTGCTTCAGCTTCCCAAGTAGCTGGGACTACAGGCGCCTGCCACAATGCCTGGCTATTTTTTGGTTGAGTTGTCATTGTTGTTTGGCAGGCCCGGGCTGAGTTCGAACCCGCCAGCTCTTGTGCGTGTGGCTGGCACCCTAGCTGCTGAGCTATAGGCACCCGGCCTGGAACTTGGTGTTTAATTGCATCCCCCTTCCCCACTCTAACTCTGCTCTGTCCCCTCCTCTAATTGAATTTCCTACCTGAACTATGCTCCTCCTTCCAACCCATACCAGGCCTCCAGAGATGGCTGACCAGCTCATGAGTAAATAATTTCTGCTCCTGGGATCTATGAGCTGATGTTAAAGGCAGCCATGCAGAGAGGGAAGGCTTCCCACTACCTTCCTGCAGGTCTGGATCCAGCAGTGTGAGGCTTTGGGCAAGACTCCAAACTTACAGAGACTCCACTTCCTCATCCTTTAAGTTAGAACAATAGCATCTGGCCATGCCACCTCACAGAGAAAAAGATTGAAAGCCTTGATATGCAGGGGCAGCTACTCCAAGGTGGACCCTCTACAAATATCACTTCACCACCTATCTCAGATGGGGAAACTGAAGCATACAGAGGCCTAAAAGCAACTTGCCAAGTTCATCCAATTAGTAAGTAGCTACTGCCCCAGCCCTGACTTGTCCTCCCCATTTTCCCCCCCTAACCAGACAGTACTACCACCCACCTGGGTGCCCATGCCTGAAACCTCAGGTCACCCCTGCTTCTCCCGCCCCTCACCTCCCACATACTAGTGCGTGTCAAAGCCCAAGCATTTTGCCTTAATACGTAAATCACTCTCCAATCTCACCCTTCCCTCCATCTCTGTTGCCTCTACCCTGATCCAAGCCCCCTGCATGCCTCGCTTACCTCCTCACCAGACTCCATACAACTCTCCTTCTCTCCACGTGCTTACCACTCAGTAGCCAAGGGCACCTTTTGGAATTGCAAATCTGACCACGCCCACTCCTGGGATAAGATGTGACAAAGCCTTACCATGGTCTGTCCAGCCTGCGAGATCCAGCCTATTCTTGAACCAGTCACTTCGCTACTTCTCCCTCTTCCTGTCCCCCGAATGCCCACCAGCTCCCTCCTTGGTGAAAGCATTCTATGCACATGCTGTTCCCTCTGCATGGAACACAATTCCTCCCCCTCATCACCTAGCTTACTCATAGTTACTTTCATATCTCAGGTCTGGTGTCACTTCTTCAAAAACATTTCCCTGACCTCTTTGTCCAGGTGACATCCTCCATAGCACTTGTCCCTGTTATTAGCTCATGCTATTGAGTGATTATTTGATGAATGTGCATCTCCATTACATGATTGTAAGCTCCTTAAGGATAGCAACCACATCTGTTTTGCTCACCACTGAAACCCAGTGTCTGACGCAGTGTCCAACACATAGTAGAATTAAAATATTGGCTAAATGAAGAAATCAGTGAAAGCCAGAATTGCTATCTAAGTCTTCATGACTTAGCTTTCATGACTCCTCACTTACAAATTGTTGTGGGAAAAAAAAATTAGTTAAAAAAAACAAAAACAAATTATTGTGGAGAATTATATTAGTCTTCTCAGGTTGCCATAACAAAAATCCCATGGATTAGTGGCTTAAACAACAGGAATTTGCTTTCTCACAGGTCTGGAGGCTGGAGGTCTAAGATCGAGAAGCCAGCAAGGTTGGTTTCTAATAAGGAGTCTCTCCTTGAATTATAGATTCACCTTCTGTGTTGCCACACAGCCTTTTCTCTGTGTGTATGCATCCAGGGAGAGATCTAGGGTGTCTCTTCCTCATCTAGAGGGACTCTAGTTTTATTAGATTAGGACCCCACCCTATGAATGAATTTAACCTTAAAGGCCTTAATGCCAAATATAGTCACTTTGGGAGTTACAGCTTCATATATGAATTGTGGGGTGGGGGCCACAATTATGTCAGTAACATTCAGCCCTCTGGACCCCCAAAATGTACATTCTTCTCACATGCAAAATCCATTCACTTCATTCCAACAGCCCCAGAGGTCTTAACTTATTCTGGCATCAATTCCAAGTCCGAAGTCTAACTAAACGACATCTAAACCAGATGTAGGTGAGACTTGAGCTATGATTCATCCTGAGACAAAATTCCTTCCTACCTGTGAACCTATAAAACCAGACAAGTTATGTGCTTCCAGGATATGATGGTGAGACAGGAACATGATAGACATTCCCACTCCAAAAGGGAGAAATTGGAAGGAAGAAAGGGGCAAAGGATCCAAACAGGCCCAAAACCTAGCACGGCAAATTCCATTAGAATTTAAGGCTCACACCTCTTTGGTGAGACGCTCTGCCCAGCAGAATAGCAGCATCACTCCCACCACCCTAGGTGGACCCACCTGCCGCTGTGCTGGTCAGTCTTACCTCTGACTGCTTCTGCCCACTGAGACCAAGAAGGTGGCCCCACCCTCTGAAAACAGGAGGAAACAACCATCTCACCTGGGCTTTTGATGGGTATGGCAGCCTTCAGAATCTCTGATCAGTCTGAAGGGTCAACCTTCCCTTTTCTTGAAGGATAACAGTTGTTCAGACCCAGCTAGTTCTGTTGTCCTGCCCTGTAGAATTCCAGAAGTCCAACAGCCTTCCTTTACTCCATCCCAGTTTTTCTCTGTCCCCTTTAGGCCCAGCTGGAAGTGTTCCTTCTGGAATTCTATATTGGGCTTCAGCTGAGATGGCTGATTCAGGCTGTGAGTGTTCTCTTCGTTCTCTTCTTGGGTTGAAAGTACAGCCACACTATGGTGTTTTCACCAAGCACAAAAACATGTTTTGTTTTTATTTTTTACAATATAGATAAGCTGACAATTTTCAAAATCTTTAAGTTCTGTTTATTTTTTGCTTCACAATGACTTCAACATATCTCCCTCCTCTGGCATTTTACCATAAGCAAAATGGAGAGACCAGGCCACATTTGCAACACTTAGCTTAGAAATCTACTCTACTAAATACCCAAGGTCATCACTCCCATGTTCTACCTTACACAAAACACTAGAATGCAATTCAGCCAAGTTCTTTGCCACTTTATAATAAGGACAGCCTTTCCTCCAGTTTCTGGTATGTTCCTCCTTTCTGTCTGGAGCGTCACCATAAGCACCTTCAATGTTCATATTTATACCAACATTCTGTTCATGCTGATATATGTATTCTCTTAGGAGATAGAAACTTTCTCTTCAGCTCTCCTCTTTTCTTTCTGAGCCTTCACAAGAATTGCCTTTAATGTTCATATTTCCATAAACAGTCTTCAAGGCAATCTAGGCTTCTTGCAGCATCCACCGCAAAACTCTTCCAGTCTCTGTCTATTTCCCTATTCCAAAGCCACTTTCACATTTTTAGGTATCTGCTACAGTGGCATCCCACTCTCAGTACCAAAATCTGTGTTAGGGTTTTCCAGGGAAACTGAACTTATAGGAGATATATGTACACACACACGATCCCAAACTTACTATGGTTTAATTTGTGATTTTTGACCTTATCATGGTACAAAAGTGATAGACATTTAATAGACATCATACTTCAAGTTTGTCTTTTTTGTTTGTTTGCTTTTTGCATTTTTTGGCCAGGGCTAGGTTTGAACCCACCACCTCTGGCATATGAGGCCACAGGTGCCGCCCTATACTTCAAGTTTTGAATTTTGATCTTCCTGGGCTAGTGACATGCAGTACAATAATCTGTCCTGATGCTGGGCAACACCGATGAGCTAAAGCTCCCCGTCAGTCACACAACCATGAGGGCAAAAGCTGACATTCTGTAGTGAAGTGTGTTGCCAAATGGTTTTGCCTAACTATGGTCTAATGCGCGGGTTCCAAGCACATTTGAGGTAGGTGAGGCTAAGCTGTGATGTTTGGTAAGCTAGGTATACCAAATGCATTTTACACACGCACATACATAAATAAATACAGAGAGAATTATCATGAGATATTGGCTTAAGCAGTTACGGAGGGTGGCAACTCAAAATCTAAAGAGCCAATGTCCTAGTTTCCGTCTGAAGGCCAGTGGGCTGCTGCAGGATCAAGAAAATCTTATGTCCCAGCTTGAAGATTGTCAGCAGGAAAATTCTCTCTTACTCAGGGAAGGGTCTATCTTTTGTTCTTTTCAACTGACTGGATGAGGCCCACCCACATTATGGAGGGCAGTCTGCTTTACTCAATCTGTATGTATAAATGTTAATCCCATTCAAAAACACCCTCACAGAAACCCTCAGAATAATGTCTGACCAAATATCTGGGCAACCTGTGACCCAGTCAAATTGGCATGCAAGATTAATCATCACAGAAATCAGACTAGAAATTACATGTGACCAAGGCTTAAAGAATATACAAGACCAATGTAGGAGATTAGTGTCAGAACTAGAAATGAGAATTTCCATGACTCATTTCATACACATTTATTACAACCCTGCTACAAGTGTCCCAGTTGTCTATTGCTGTATAACAAACCACTCCAATACTTAGTGGCTTAAAACAGCAATGAGGTATTATTTCTCATGATTTTGTGGGTCAGGTATTGGGCAGGACTCAGCTGATTGGTTCTTCTGCTCCCAGTTGTATCAGCTAGTGACACTCATTCAGCTGGACTAACCTGGAAAGTTCAAGAAGCCCACACTAAGATATCTGGCGCTTGAGCAATTCTGAGTGGCTTCTCCCTCTCCTGTCCTGTCTCATCACTCATGAATCTACGTAAGCTTCTTTTCAGCTAGGTGGCTGGCTTCTCTGAGATCACTCCAAGAGTACAAGTCCCAAGAGGAGAAGGCAGTGCCTTCAGATCTACATTTGTGCTGTGCTTGCTAATGTTACCTTGTCAAAAGCAAGTCATAGGGCGGTGCCTGTGGGTCAGTGGGTAGGGCACTGGCCCCATATACCAAGGGTGGCAGGTTTGAACCTGGCCCCAGCCAGCTAAAACAGCAGTAGCAACTGCAACAAAAAATAGCCGGGTGTTGTGGCGGGCGCCTGTAGTCCCAGCTACTCAGGAGGTGGAAGCAAGAGAATCACTTAAGCCCAAGACTTGGGAGGTTGCTGTGAGCTATGATGCCACGGCACTCTACCAAGGGCGACAGAATGAGACTCTGTCTCAAAAACAAAACAAAACAGAAGCAAGTCATATACCTAAGCCCATGTTTGGTAGAGAACTGTATACAAGGGCATGAACCCCAGAAGGTGTGGTTCATCGGGGGCCACCAATAATGAGATGGAAGATCGGCGGTCCTGACTCTCCTCAAGGTGCTCACAGTCCGATACAGCATTACCAAAACACATTTGTTCACAGAATTTCAACATCACCCATGCATTAAGCAAGCTCCAATACGAATTCCTGACATCTTCTGATAGAGTGTCCCACTCTGTAAAGGTAGGTTAAAATAGATTTTTAAAGAAAAATGTCACTGTTTTTGTATGTTTGTGGAATAATACTTTATTACATTCCATGGTATGCTGATGCTGCTCAGAAGATAGTTTTGGAAATGTTGCCCTGGTAACTCATAGTAGGAATTTAAAACTTGGTGGAGAAGGCCTACGGGTTTCTAGGGCCACGGATGCAAGTGGCCCACAGTGGATGAAACGAGGCTCATCCAGAGGAATGGAAAGCCTGGGCTCTCTGTGGGACTCCCTGCTTCCTTCATGCCCATTCCCATGAGTCATAAGAGGTCAGGTGCATCATTCCTGTTCCACTTAAGGAGTGGCTGGGACAGGATGCATCAGCTGACCCCAAAACCTCATACTGTGTCACTCTTTACCCTCCATCATCTGGCACCAGAAGGCATCGTGTGTTTCACACACTGAGCAACACCCATCCCACCACACACCACCACACCTCACCCCACGTCAGAATGATCGAGACTGTCAAAAGGCCGTTTTCAAAAGCTTGACAGTTCAGTCCTGGGGCCGAGTCTCTGAAGCACTGCACTCCAACTCCGACTGTCTCCCGGAGCTCACTGAGCAAGCCGCCAGCCAGGGGTAGGCTGCTCAGAGTGGGCATCAGGGAGCATCAGCAGGAGGGGCCCCAGCACCTGCCAGGAGAGAGCAATTCTTCAGGGCAGATGGGGCCCAGGAATCTGCATTCTTAGGCTCTGCTGTGATGACCCACAGCCACAGGTCACAGGATGCTAGTTGCTCCCCAAAGGCAGGTTTTCCATGTGGTTATTTCTGAAAGATCCCCCTTGAGCTTGGGCCACTTTGGGACAGGAAAGAGCAGGGGAGGGACACTGAGCCTGAGAGGTGGGCCCTAGCCAGTGCCCACCACAGGCGGGATGCAGCTGGCCACGGGTTCTCCTCACAAGAACGGTTCTCTAAGATTCGATCTGTTTTGAGTTGTAATTTGAACAAAGAGGAAATTGGATCCTGGTTTCAGGCAGGAGGAGGGGAGAGAGAGAGAAAGTTCAGGAAGGAGGCAAAAGGCACAGATTTCCAGAAAGTTCCTCATGGTTTCATCCCCCATGCATCTCATCCTGTGTACTCCCCGCCCTCCAGACACACCCCAGCTCTGACTTCCATGCCGCACCGCACTCCCTCCCTCCCACCCCAGAGCTTCCCACAGCTGTTCAGAGAACCAGGGCCTCTGACCTCACCCGGAGACCCTGGAGACCCTCCACTCATAACCTTCTCTCCAGAGCAACCAGGTCCCCAACCTCAGAGCCCCTGGGTGGCTGCTCAGGAAGGACAGAGTCTGACCACACACTCCATACCCAGTGGCAAGGACCCTGGAAAGCAGGGCTTGACCCTAGGACCACAGCACCACCCAGGCAGCACAGGTGGGAGCCTGCCTTTCCTCGGGTGTCTTTCCTCGGGTCCTGTCCTGTGGGCAGCCATGGAGTCCACATGCGCTCAGCCACCCATCATGCTCCCATCTGATTTCTCCTTGTGTCTGAGTACAGATGACTCTCGCCTGTGCTCATTCATAATCCTCTTATGGGCTGGAGTTCTTCTCCAGAGCAGGTACTCTTATCCTGGAGTCCACAGACTCCCTGTCTGCCCTAAAGATCTGTGCAATATATATACTTCCATCCAAATTCATGGGAATATATATATATATCTGTACTTTTTTCACTAGCCTGACACTGAAATTTAGCACTTCCTTTCGATGTGGAAGTAGGAAAAATCTATAGTAGTATTTGCAGAACCTGAAGCTTTGTTGTCAGAAGTATACTCATCACCACTTTAAAAGGATCACCCTTAACATGTCAGTACAGAAGCACATCTACTACTATATCATAGAGCTGTTCCCTGGATTTTTTTTTTCTTTCTTTGTTTGTTTGTTTAGAGATAGAGTCTAACTCTTTTGGTCCAGGCTAGAGTGCTATGGAGTCAGCCTCGCTCACAGAAACCTCAGACTCCTTGGCTCAAGTGATCCTCCTGCCTCAGCCTCCCAAGTAGCTGGGACTATAGGCATGCACATTGATGCCCAGCTAATTTTTCTATTTTTAGTAGAGATGGGTCTTGCTCTTGCTCAGGCTGGTCTCCAACTCCTGAGTTCAAGGTATCCTCTCATCTCGGCTTCCCAGAGTGCTAACATAACAGGCATGAGCCACATTGCCTGGCCTGTTTCCTCAGTGTTTTGATAACTGTGTTAGAGTGTGATTGGTTTCTTTTTACAGTCCTGAGGAATTGATTTTGCACACTTGAGAACATTATTCCAAGAAGGAGTCCATAGGCTTCACCAGATGTCCAAGGTGTGTGTTGGGGGGCCAGCGTACAAAAGGTCAAGTCCTAGAAATCTCACACTCTATCAGTATGGAAGGACACACTTCCCAGAATTGTCCCTCTTCACCAGTAATTATATTTTTGGTATTCTCTTGATTGATTAAAAAGCTTTAATAGCCAAAAGCTATTATGTAATGCTTGCCTTGGAACAAATGTGCATTTTCTTCATCACAATAGTATCTCTTGATATTTAAAAAACAGCAGCCACATCAGTAGGAAAACTGTCATAGGCCAGTCTGACTTTCAGAACCCCATGGAGTCATTCGGACCCACCCCTTGAGTCCAAGTTAGACCATGTGGAACTACCAGGCAGAGGCCAAGGGCCTCAAGGGAAATTACCCCTATGCTCCTGGCACAAGGGCAAGTCCTCCATTTTCCATCAGCCCCTTAGCTTATCTGGCACTAAGTTGCCAGACTAAGCAGATTAAAGCAAGGATGCCCAGGTAAATTTGAATTTTCAGGCAAATACTGAATAATTTTTTAGTATAAGAATGTCACAAGTATTGCATGGGACATATTTATACTGAAAAGTTATTCATTGTTTATTGGAGACCCTGCCTTCCAGGGGCCTAGTCTAGAGAAGTCCCTGTCCAGGCTCAGCTGAAGCCTGTACCTGAGCCTAGATTCTCTGCTGAGGCTTCTACCCCTGCCCAGGCCTGGCCGAGGAAAGGTACCGTTCAGGGCAGAGAGTAGGGCCCGGGAGTTTCCCAACAGCAGCCCAAAGGCCATGCCTCAGTCCATTCCCTGTCACTGGCTAGGTCTTGAACCCCCTATATGTAAAATGAGAAAACTAGTTCAGGGAATGCTAAACTCCCTCCTGGCCTGAAGTTTGATGTAATAAGGATACAGCATTTACTGCAGGAGAGAAGAATCCTTACCTTCCACTTGCATGGAAAGCATGTCTCCAGACGCAGCCCTGGAGACCCCCAATCAACTGAAGCTCCCACAAACCAACCTACCAGGACATGTAGAGAGGACCCAAAGGCCAGGTACTGCACAAACATAGCAGCTAGGGCACAAATGCACTCACTTGGGGAACAGCGAGGCAGGGACACCAGCGTGCAGACACACAGAGCAACCCTCACCCACACTCCCACGTGGCACGTGCCCAGCACACACGAACCCCACCTGGAGTACACATACACACCACACGTGCTCTCACACACCCAAACCACACATACTTGCTTCCCGAAGGCAGCGCAAACACAGCTTCGTCCCCAGCCACCCGACAGCTCTGGTCCTCACTCTGTACCCCAAGTATCCAAGGTGTTCCTGGGGCTAGAGCCTCTCCTAACCTTGCCTCTGCAAGCTGCTTAAGAAAAAAAAGCCTGAATACACTTTGTTCTTCATATCAGGCAGAAGCCATAGTCACCCAAAAGTTAGATTCTGGAAACCAAGATGATGATGAGAATGACAGCAGCAGCAAAACCCATACTTGCCAGCAGTTTTGGGGTGCTGCCTAAACCCTAGGAGTTAGGCTCCGTGCTTCCCACACATTTCCCCATTGGACCCTTGCAACAATCTGCAAGGCAGGGACTGCTATTGTGCCCATTTAGAGATGAGCACGCTGAGGCCCAGAGGAGCGAGATGATCCTCTCACTCTCCTCTGGAGATTCCTGCCTCTGGCCCAGGGCCAACTGTAAAATGTAGCCTCACCTGCAAAGAGCCACATGGTAAGACCCATGATGTTCCCGCCCTGTCCCCTCGCAGTGTGTGCACACACATACACACACCCCCAACTCTCAGGAAGAGCTGCTGAAATTGGCACAGAGGTTTCCAGATAATTCTGCCTTTTGCTTATTCTCCTCAAAGATCAATCCCTTTCCTAGTTAGGCTTGGACCCTGGGCAGAGGTCACGCTCCATAAGGCAGTTCTGTGAGGTCTGGAGAAGGAGTTGCTCAGGGTCCCCTCAATAACCAGAGACCAGGGCTCCCCTGGGGTAAAAGGACCAGCAGGGCCTCTGTAGGCTCTCTTTCCCCTGCGCGGGTGGGGGAAAGGAGACTTCGTGGACCCCTGCCCGGGGGACTATAGCCAGACCCCCGGAGGTGAAAGAACACTTCATTAAAAGAGAACAGCGCCTCCACCCAGCTGCCAAGAGCCCGGGGTCACCCAAGCCCACCCAGGGAGGACCCAGAGAAAGGCCTTGAAGAGCCCCCAAAAGAGAGCGGTCTCAAGGTGACCAGCCTCTGAGACATTCTCAGCCCCACCCTCTGCAGCCTCTACGTCTGCACCAGGACTGGCTAACAGATGCTCCTGACTATCCCACCCACCACCCACCCAGTCAGTCAGTCCCCAGGAGCCCTGGAGGAAGCTTTTTTTTTTTTTTTTTTGGTAGAGACAGAGTCTCACTTTATCACCCTTGGTACAGTGCCGTGGCGTCACACAGCTCACAGCAACCTCCAACTCCTGGGCTGAGGCGATTCTCTTGCCTCAGCCTCCCTAGTAGCTGGGACTACAGGCGCCCACCACAACTTTCTGTTTTGCAGTTTGGCTGAGGCCAGGTTTGAACCCGCCACCTTCTGTATATGGGGCCGGCGCCCTACTCGATGAGCCACAGGCGCCACCCTGGAAGAAGCTTTGATGGCGCCTATCAAAGCATCCTTGTTCTTACAGCTGTTTCTCGGGAGGGCAGTTATGGCCACAATAACCCCTCATGTGGAAGTACTGGAAGCCACAGTACTCTACCTTCAGTCCTGCTGCAGGGATCCTGCCCATCGCAGAGGGAAAAATGGCTTGTGCACATCCGAGACACAGTTTAGGACACTTAGCCTTTAGACTGGAGGGCACCACCCCATCCCCATTTAAGAGACAACTAAACTATAGCCGACACCACTAAACTATAGCCTTCGGAGGCATAGGCAGGAGAATCACTTGAGCCCAGGAGTTGGAGGTTGCTGTGAGCTGTGATGCCACCACACTCTACCCAGGGCGACAGTTTGAGGCTCTGTCTCAAAAAAAAGAGAGAAAGAGAGAGTTAACTAAACTGAGGCCAAGCCACCTCCTGCTCCCAAACGGCACCCCACACAGAGGCCACTCCCCACAGACTCTCTGACCCTGGCTCTTCCCTTTCTAGCTCAGATCTATCTCCACTTGCACAGACCTCCCAGCCCCCTAAAAATGTTTGGAGGCAGCTGGGATTGTAAAGGTCAGGTGGAAGGGATGCTGGTGTCTGCTCTGAGGCTCCTGCTCTGCCTCTTTTGGTGGAATGAACAAGCTCCTGCGTGCTCTCTTGCCCTTCTTGACCACTATATGAATGTCCCAATCTATGGGTTCATTTAAATCAGACTTTCTCACCCTGGGCAATATTTGCATTTTGGGCAGGACAGTTTTTTGTTGAGGGGACTCTGTGTGCTGTAAGATGTTATAGCATCCCTGACCTGTACCCCCTAGATGCCAGTAGCACCTTCCCCTGCCAGTTGTAACAACCAAAATTATCTCCAGACATTGACAAATGTCCCCTGGGGGCAAAACTGTGCCAAATTGAAACTCACTGACTTAAATGGACTTAAACAAGCATGTATGCACTGTCCCCTGGGTGTTGCTAAGTGTGCAGTGAAGGAGGTGGCGTAGGTCTTTCCTCCTGAGGCCTGGAGCATCAGTGAAGCAGGTAGGACAATGAATGGACTCGGGACAAAGCAAAAGTCTAAAGCTGGGGATATTCGGAGGCTGGGGTCCTTCCGGGGAGACTTCCCTGAGGAAGAGGAATTCCATCTGAGGCATTTGAGAGGGGGCGGGACTAGGGAGACCTTCCTGGGAGGGGTAGGAAGGTGGCCACAGCTGGCTGGATTTGAATAAGGGACTTGTCTGTTTGCCACAGCTCCCTCCTCCGGGACAGGTTGCAGAGCCCAAGGAGCAAGGAAGACGCTAGGGATGAAGAAGGGGAGGAGATATTGACGTGGGGCTAGTGACGATTTGGGGGACAGTTAGGAGCTTGCTCTTCTCTGAGTCCCTAACACCAACACAGAGGGAGGCTAAGGGAAGGCGGAGATAATGAAGCCAGCTGATGCAGAGGAGAGGTCCAGCAGGGCGGAGGGTGGGCCTGGGCTGGGGGACTGGGTGCAAAGGGTGCTGATGAGAGGGCCAGCCTCACCTCTGATTTCCCAGGGTCTGCCGTGCCGATGTCCATGTGGGATGGGCAGGGGGCGTAGCCCGAATCCGGGGGCAGCTGCTGGGTGTGGAGCAGACCACCGACTGGCTTCCTACCCTGTGGGTGCAGACCTTTCTCTCCATGAGAGACTTCAGGAGAGGAATGGTGGACTCTTTGGTCTAGGAAGCTCCCTTCACAGAAACAAGTCTTGGCTCCCAGCCTGGGCTTCCTGAGGCACGGATGCATGTCCACCCTCAGACCAGGCTCCCTGAGGGCAGGGGCCACTCCTTCCCAGTGGGCATGGTGGGGAAATGTAGAGTGCAATGGCGATGCTGCCCACAGGGGCTGACTCCCCAGCAGGGGGCGCTGTGGGCTCAGGCACCGGGCTCCAGCAGCTGCAAGGGAGGTGGCTATCCTGATGTGGCCTTCCTGCGTGGAAGGGGACTACATTATATTCCCTACCCAAGTGGGCTCCTTGCAAGGTCCCAGCCTCACCTCATTCTTCTCCCCCCTCCTCTGGCTGAGGAAGTAAAAGCAATAATTATACCCATTTTGCAGATGAGGAGACTGAGGTCAGACAGATGCAAAAATCGGCGGAGCTTGGTGCATAGGCTTAGACCTATAGTCCCAGCTACTTGGGAGGAAGAGTCAGGAGGATTGCCTGAACCCCAGGAATTCCAATCAATGGTCATGTTACTGTACTCCCAACTGGGCAACAGGGCAAGACCCTGTCTCTTAAACCAGCAGTTCTCAACCTGTGGGTCAGGACCCCTTTGGGGGTTGAATGACCCTTTTACAGGGATCACCTAACACCATCAGCAAACACGTATTTCCCATGGTCTTAGGAACCCAGACACCGCTCCTCTATCATCTCCAGGTGAGTCTGCCACATGCAGATACGCCCACATACAAGTACCTGGCATGATGACATCATCTGTATTAAAGGGTCCCAGCATTAGGAAGATTGAGAACCATTGTCTTAAACAAAATAATAAATAACTAAATAAAGAGTGGTGGGGCAAATGGCTAGAGCCTGGGCTTTGGAGCCAGAATGCACAGGTTATCAATGTGCTAAGTGTGCCAGTTCAGCATCTCCCTCCCTGTGTGGTTGGGGACAACCTTAGGGGCCTTGCTGAGGAAAGCACTGCAATTACAGTAGGGAGAGGAGTGTGGCAGCCCACACTGACCCCAAGCTGAGGACAACAATTCTGACACTGGACATTGCAGCCCCACATGAACAGCACTGGGTCCATCATGGGGCTGGCGAAGGGGAAGAGACAACTCTGCCTAAGCCTTTGTCTGGGTGGAGAGAGCAAAAAGTCAGAGAGGGGAAGTATGGACAGGCAAGTATGGACAAGAGAGAGTGGGTAGAGGGGCTGTGCAGAGCAAGGCTCTGGTCTGTCTGCACTTTCTCCTGGGTCCTACTAATTTGTAACAACAGTCAATGTTATATGGATGCCATCTCTCACAGTGGCCCAGCTACCCATCGTGGGAAGCAGGTAACATTATTATCCCATTTGACAGATGAGGAAAGGAAAGCTCACATAGATAAAGTAACTTGTCTGGGGTCCCCAGCAGGAAGCAGTAAAACTAGATACCCCCACCCTTGCTTGGCACTCAGCCACCATATTTTTGGTGGGACTGGGTTCTAGGTGGAGACAGAATGAAGCTCTGTCTATGGGCCCCAGTCGGCAGCTGGGGAGGCACCGTGGGGAGGTGTAGGCTCAGCGCGGAGTAGACAGAGCAGAAGAACCAAGAAAGGGGCTTCAGCCATACAGGTCCAGTCAGAGAGGTCTCCTAGAGGAAGAAAATAAGGAGGAAGGGGAGAAGGAGGAAGTGGAGGCTGTCCCTGGGCTGACAGGAGGGGAAGAATTGTCGCAGCAGCCTGCACAAGCATACCAAAGCAATCCCAGCCCAGCTGTCTCCAGCCTGCACACAGCCTATGTCCTGTAGTGTCAGGGCTCAAAGCTGGATAGGCAACCAGGGAGCCATCAAGAGGGTGCCAAGAAAGAGCCCCCAGCAGCTGGTTGGAGGGTGGCCCAGGAGTTCTGATTGGTTTCACTAGCAGCTCTTAAGGAAAGACATGAGGATCTACACTAGCACAGAAACTGAGGCTGGGGGGATGGGAATAGGGGATGAAGCCTCAAACCACAACAGTGTTAGGATCCACCAGATAAGATGGCTAACAGATGTGGTGGACAGAAGGCAGTGGTCAAGCATGACTCAGTCTCTGGCTTGGGTGATGGGGCATGTGACCACAAATTAAGATCTAGCATTCAAGTGGAGGAATGGCTGATAAGTGAAAGATAAGTTCAGTCTGGGATAAATGAGTGCGAGATATATGTGGGCTATGTGAGTGGAGGTGAAATTTGGGCTCAAACTTAGAAGAGAATGAGGGTTCCAACTACAGCCAAAGTCAAGCTATATGCTCCAACTAAAGAAAACAGTCAAGATTCTAGGAGACTAGAATTTGAGTTTAGTCTGTGATTAAGGAGGGAAGTATAACAGCAAGAACACCCATTAGACCTGGATAGGTTATCTTTTAGAACTTGGAAAAGGATCCAGGGGTCTGAGCAGACCACAAGCCAAGTTCAGTAATGGTGCCAATCGCTCTCAAGGTGTGCCCCCCACTAGGAGCATTAATAAGAACTCAACTCACCACTTAAAGGGAGCCCAGCAGATGAAGTCAACTGACCTTAAAGCAGGAGGTAGGGGCTCTTCTCTGAAACCCTCTCTAACTCCCTTCCCATCACTATAGGACCCCAGCTTCTTGCCTAGTGAATGGTCCAACCACTTTCACACTTGTTATTTTAATGTTTTATCAATAACTTGTCCTCCATCTGACAAGTAAGGAAGCAGACTGCTGTGTGGTACTGAGCCCAGGCTTGCTCCTCCAAGCCTATCTCTCTGGGGCCCATCTCCTCCTTACTTGGAACACCATTCTACAACGTTCCAGGATGTTGAGGGGCAGCCAGTGTTTGCATGCAGAGGGGCAAAGCAGAACCCTGATGTCTTTCTGCTGGGGAATGTGGGGGGGGAAGAACTTGCCCTAGCCTAGATGTGCTATCTGCTCTTAAGGTTTGTTTAGCAGTGATGGGGTAATAGGCATGACCTCCATGGTGGGGGTTTTGGCTTTTGTAGTGGTGATTTTTTTCTTTTTCCTTCTAAGGAACAATTCGTTTTGGTCACATAACTAGAGTAAAAGTGACTGGTATTTAGAAACCTCCCTCTTCCCTGGCCTCTGGCAGTGACATTTGAGGAACTGTCTACTGCGGATCACAGAGGGTGCTTGAAGGGTTGGCTCTTCTCCCTGCCCAGCTTCACCCACTTCCCCTCGCTGTCTCCCTTGCATGCCAAGCCCAGGCAGCTTCCTATCCTGGACTGGGGTCAGCCAAGGAGGCCAGGATGGAGCCTTTCCCAGGGGCCTCTTAGTCTCATGCCCTTTGCCGTCCAGCTTAAATGGGATGGGGGGCAAGCAGGACAGGGTGGGGAGAGGCACTGAATTCCTCCCTCATCCCTCCTGGCTGCAGAGGAGACCAGGCTGAGATGGAATTGCACACATCTCTGGTCACCTTTGTCACTGCTCTACTGATACCATGGCACCTTCTATGTGCCACTGACCACAGATCAGCATGAAGAAGGGTGACAAGGTGAGGGGAGGCAAAGGGAATGCTAAGTGATGATGAAGGGCTGGCTTAGTCTCCCAGGAGGTTGCTGGGCCATGGGGGCAGAGGAAAGACAGCTGGATGCTGGGACAGAGTAGTTGGACAGAGAGGTGGGCAGAAGCCAGCAGGACCCTCAGGCTAACCCTGGGGAAGCCTGGGACCCAAAGGCCCATCGAAGCGACTGGAGGCTGCTGTGCCTGTGGTAGACAGAACTTGGGAGCAATGGCCCAGGGTCATCAGAGGGCTGACTTGGGCACTGCAATCCAAGGATACAGTTGGACACACCGGAGGGCAAGCAGCGTGTAAAGGCCTCCGCCCAGCAGGAAACCCCAACCGAACAAGGAGAGAGGAAATGAGTGTGGAACACGGGTGGGAAAGGATCTCTCAGGACTTGATGCCGAGGACTATCTCTTGGGAGGTAAACTGAGGCCCTGTGTGCAAAGCGAGACACCAGGCCAAACCTCTTGGGGCTAAAGGCCAAGCAACTGAAGGTCCCCATTTTCCTACCCTCGTGCTTTCTGGCAAGAGACCTCCACCACCTTCTCTTCCAGGATATGCCAGGCTGCAGGCTACAGTGCCGAGAAGGAGAAGACAGAGGCGGTGGTGATGTCAACTAAGGAATTAAGTAAGCAGGGGAGGCGATAACATCGCCCAGCTAGGCTCGCTGTGGGCAAGGTGACTCATCGGAGACAGGCCGCAATCACAGGGTGATTGTTGTTGTGCCCAGCCTGTCGAACTGGGGAGGAAGAAGGGGACCAGGCTCACAACTGTGACAGGTTCCTCACTCGGTTCTCTGCTCGAGGAGAGACCTCAGAACACAGTGTCCTCCGCCTCCAAGCCCATGGCTGGCTCAGGAAACAGCCCTCCCTCTCCCCTGGTGCGATTATCTTTGTCCACAGTGTTTGGTGTGTGTTTGTGGGGTGTGTCAGGGTGATTTCCCTACCCACAGCCGGCTGGGCGCTCCAGGTACTAGAGATTGCTAACAGCAGAACAGCTGCCCCCCCACCCTAGATGGACAACTGTCTGTGGAGACAACACCGGATGGCAAACTGCTAACCGCGACCACATGGCGTCCTCATGAAGGGTACAGCCTGTTCCTCCTGCTGCAGACACCTGTAGATCTGTCTCACTCATTGCTCCCCTGCTCCCTCAGGCCCTGCTGAGGAGATCAAACGACTTGATCCTTCCCCCTCCTGGGAGGCGCCATGCACTGTTGTCAAAGTTGAGCACTGTACAACAGGAAGGGGCACCGTTTACTTTGCAGTCTATGCGCCAGACCACGTGGCTGTACTTGGGGGCCCTGACTTCCCTTTTCTAAATTACTTTTTACTCCCCTCTTCCACCTAGGATTATCCATTTGGCTTGCACTTAATACATTTATTTTCATACCAAACTTTGCCCCACTTATTTTTGTTCCTTTATGACCTGACTCCACTCATTCATTCATTCTACAAAAATTGAGTTTGTGCCAGGTGCTGTTCAACAAGACAGATCCTCCCTCAACTCACATAGCTCACATTCTAGCTCAGGGAAGAAACAAGAAATAAATAATTCGATACATAAAACTGCAAGTGACAGTAAGTGCCATGAAGAAAACTAAAGTCAACCAGGGGTAGAACTGAGACTTCTAGAAAGACTTCTCTCTGGGAAGGGCCTCTGAGTGCAGACCTGCAGTCAGTGAAGGAGGAATCCTTCCCAGCAGAACCCCTCCCTTCAAGCACCAGTGCCAAAAAAAGGTTCTGAACCCAGCCTGGTTCTGCCAGGAACCCACAGCATGGCCCGGGGCACTCGCTTCCCAGTGATGTGTCCACTTCCTCCTTGACAAACAAGAGGCCTAGTCGCACAGGTTCTCCAACAACAACGCTCTTCCAGCACAAATCCACTTATTCACAGGCATGAGGGCCTCAGGCAGGAACCTAAGCCTCGGCTACCTACAAGCTATATAGGCAACCTCAAGCAGGTTGCACAGACCCTCTGAGCCACTTTCCTGAGCTGGGAAATGTCAGGGTGTGTGGAGGATTAAATGAAGTTGTGGATATGAAACCAGCACAGCACAGGTGCTTACTAGCTATTTCCTAGGGCTGAACCTGGGTGAGGTGGGGTGTTGGGAGTGGGATGAAGAGGTGTCATTGTAGAGAGAGGGGTGCTGACCTAGGACACGAAGCTCTGTTGGCTACAGGAAGGCAGTGGCATAGCTCGGGGTCCAGGGAGCTGGCCCAGGCTGGATCATCCCTACCGAGCCAGGGTCACGCACTCTCCACTGACGTCAGCCAGTGGGGTGGGCAGGGGGCTGTGGCGGGGCCCTGCGGAACTGTCATCCCATGGCCTGGCCTTCAGCTTCCTCTGGGGCCCCAGCCTCTCAGCTTGTCCCCTCTTCCTTCCTCCTTCACTCAGGCCGTTCGTGGTGAGCACCGTGCTCCCTCCCAGCTCTCAGGGCCCAAAGCATGGAGGCAGAAAGTTTACTGGAGCCCACCCTGGTCAATGAGTCTGTCCCTGACTTTTGTCTGATTCACAACAAGACCTGATATGAGTCCGGGCTCAGAGACCCTGATGGAAGCCCCAGAAGAGGAGGCAGGTGCTCACCACATGTGGGGTACAGGCAGTTACAGGAATGGAAGTCAGCTTGATGTTGGCTGCAGGCCAGCCACTGTTCATCCATGAGCTCATTGACATTAGTCCTGTGATGTGGGAGTTTTTATGCCCTTTCATACTTGTGGAAACTGAGGCTCCGGGAGGTAGGGGCTTTGGGGGCTCTATGCAGCAGGGCCTGTGGGCATTCTTTCTATAAGAGAGGAGCCTTGCAATGCAGAGGGGCCTTGGCGGGGCAGGAGGAACCAGAGGGCTCTGCGGATGAACCAGCCTATGGCTGGGACAAGGGACTTGCAGGATAGTCCTGTTCCACAGATGACTGTAAACTGAGGTGCAAGCCTCAGCGTACCCCACACCTGTTGTATTAGGACCTACAGAGTGCGCTAGGACTCCAAGTCTCCAGAAAGCTCCTAGGTGACCTGAGAGCAGCTGGCTTAGTCCGGAAGGCCACAGCTGGGCTGCAAAGCCCAGACAAGTCCATTTCTCAGGTCCCTCTAGCTCAGAGGCAGGAGACAATAATTGTAGCAGCTAATATTTATTGACAGCTTTCCTTCACAGCAGGTGTTGTGCTAGGCAGTTTGCATATATGAACCTATTTAACCCTCACAGTAGTTCTGCCAGGGAGGAAATGGGGGCACAGAGAGGCTAAACGCCTTGCCTAAGTCATGAAGAGGTGGCGTTGAACCTGGCGTCCAGCTCGAGACCACACTCTTCCCTCACCTCAAGCAGGCTATCTGGAGCTGGAGAGGCAGTGGTGATGCCTTGAGGGTGGGCTAGAGGGCTGAGCTGCAACTGGTAGGCCCTGGGTGACCAGGGCAGGATCTGAGCAGGGACCCAGCATGTTCCCAAGGCCAACCACTTTGTGTGCATGAGAGACCACTGGAACAGACAATCCTGACCCCACAAGGGCTGAATGTGGCACCTGACCCACGGGGATGTGGTTCTGACATGGAAGACGAAAGGGAAAGAACTGACAGACGAAGCTGGGCGCCCATGCGTCAGGCACTGAGCCCCAAAGGGGAAGTTCAGACGCTAGGAAGAGAGCTGGCAGCCACTTCCTCTGCCTCCGCCTCCCCCAGCCGCCACAGCAAGGCCTGGTGCAGACAGCTGCACAGCTCTCGTGCCCAAAGTCTAAGGACAGTCCCCCAGGGGGATACCTGTCCATCTGTCTGTCCATGTGCACATGTACGTGTGTGCAAGAAGGGTGGGAAGAAGGGGCTCTGCGTGCACTTGTTTTCAGCGGGAACCATCCCACCCCTACCTGCTGCTGCAGCCACAGAAGACACCTGCCCTGACTGTAATCTGCACCTCTGGGGCCTCAAAACCACAGCCACGTCAGCAGCGCGTGCAGAGGGCTGGGTGGGAGGCGGAGCCACGTATGCAGGGTGCGCGGGTGTGTGCCAACATACGTGTGCAGGAGGGCATGACCCCAGGGAGGAAGGCAGCGGGGGGAGGAGGGGCTGGACCTCCGTAGATCCGGAGGTCTAGTGACCACCCTAACCACTCTCTTTCCCCTGGAGGAGCAGCCACGGGTTTGGAAGGGGGAAGGACTCTCATCTCTCCCACCAGGTCCCCTCTTCTCTCGGCTCCAGTCCCACCAACGGCCAAACTAAATATCTATGGAACCCCTAAAATGGCCAAACAAGTTCTAGACACTGGGGAAACATCAGTGGACGTGCTGTCCCTGCCTGCAGAGCCACATTTCTGTTGGGGAGACACGGGAGCCAGAAGAGGCACATTCCACAGTGTGTATGCAGGCAGTGGGCGGCGGGGCAGGGGCCCCGGCAGTGCTGTGGGGTGCGGAGTGCTGGGAGGCAGCAGGGTCGGTGTGTGGCGCGGGCTCAGGCAGGTCACAACCGGGTGGTCCAGGTAGGCCCCACTGAGAGAACAGCATTTCAACAGATGCCTGGAGGTGGGGAGCTAAGAAGGGAGTGAGGGAGAACATTCCAGAAAGAGGAAACAGTTAGAACAAAGGCTCTGAGGCAGAAGCAAGCCTGGCCAGGACTGGGGAAGGGTGGGCTGGCCTAGGGATGGGGACAGAGCTGGCCATGACAGGTTAGTGAGGTGCTGGACTGAAATGATTCTGACACTAGCCAGATAATTCAGGCTAAAAGCAAAGGCTCAATTTCCAATGGGTTAAGAAAGTGTCCTCTGGTACCTGTAGGAGAGGCCAAAGGGTTTACAGAGGAGCCAGTGTCATGGGAAGGAGACAGAGAAGGCAAAAGGGTTTGGATCAGAAGGAGCTATAGACTGCTCGGGGGCCTGAGCTCAGGGAGGAGGCCCCTACCCTGGGGGCTCCTGAGAGCAAAGGATGGGCCCCAGGCTGCCCTGAGGCCCACAGGCCTCTAAGGAGGGCAAGTCCCTGGGGCACAGGGCCCCAACAAGCCTGCTCTGGAAGCTGGTGGAGAAAATATGTCATTTCCCCTGCTCCTGAAGGCTCAGCTGCCACCCACAGGGACGGAGGTAGCCTGGGCGCAGCTACCTCTGCCCACTAGACCACTAGACCCTCTGGGACAGTGCCCCTCCCCCACCAAGCACCCACTAAAGCATCCATGGTAGTTTGGGGGGGGAGGCTGTGGTTAAATGGGGAGGTGGGGGTGTAGGGCATGCTCACCAAGCCCTACAGTTTGTGGGCAGCCGGTGCTCCCTGAGACAGATGCATTCTACAGCAGCGGAAGCCCTGAGTGTGCAGTCCTCACCAACGGGCAGTGGGAGGCCAGCAGGGCAGGACTCTAACCTAGAAAAGTGAGGAAGGAGCCTTCTCGGAGGAGTGGGCTTGACCTGGGCCTTTCAGGATGGAGGCAGATTTGAACGGGCAGAGAGGAGAGCGGATACCTCCATGTACTTACACATTTGCACACACGTTCACACACACGTCCAGTCTCTTAAGCTCCTCTATGAGTAGGTGCTCTCAGGCCACAATATGCACACCTCACACACACCCAGACACACACACACTCCCACAGGTGTGCTGGTGCTACGCTGGTCACTCACACACAAACACGCTCTCAGAGTAGTTAGCTCTGCCAGGCACCAGAAACACTTAGAAACGGGCTTAGGAGGAGATGAAGTACCTGCAAATCATAAGAAGTGCAAAGTGAAAGTTTGGGGCAGAGGGGGGATGGAGATGGGGTGACAACAGATAAGGAGACCCAGAGAGAGACAGAACACACAGACACGCAGCATGCAGTGAGCCTCAGACAGACCCCACCATCTTCCTGCCTTCTGAGCGACACCACCTATAACTATAGACACCGTGCAAGTCACTGGGCCTTGCCAACATTTGAGGTTCTCTCCTCCATGTAGAAAATGAGGATTTGATAACACCTGTTAAATCGATTTACTGGGAGTTGACTAACTCCAAACGCTACTCGGAATCCAGCCGCTTCTCCCATCTCCTCTGTGGCCCCTGGGTGGGCCACACCCCCTGATCTCCCTGCCTCCTCTCTGCTGCAGTCTCTGGTCCCCCCTGAGGCTGCTGCTTCCCTCCCTCTTCCATGCCTATGTTTTCATGTCACTCATGCTAAAGTCCTTCTGGGGCCCACCAAGCCTGCCCTCCCCAGCTCCCTCATCTCTCCCCTCCTGCCCACCTCCAGCCCTCACTACTCCTTGAATGCCTGCGATGTGCTCCCCTCCCAAAGCCTCTGCACCAGCCATTCCCCCTGCCTGGAGCAGCCTCAGGACTCCCCTTCAAGATCCACTCCGATGACATCCTTAGTGGGGCCTTCCCTGGCCACCCTGGGTAATACTGAGCCCCCACATCAACGTTCTCGAGCCGCCTACACTGTTTTTCTTCCTCTTAGCACGCTTCACACTGCACCACCCCATGTATGTTATTGGTTGGCCTTAGTTATTGTCTTTTTCTCTTATCAAAATGAACTCCGTGGCAGACAAAACTTTCGTCTGGTCGATTCTCTGATCGCCAGCTCCTAGAACAGTGCCTGGCTCATAGGACTCAGTGAATATTGAATGAATGAATGAAATGAGATAGCAAATCAGTAAGTATTTACAAGGCAAGATTAGATAGAAGGACAGGGACAAACCTTGAGTGAGCCATCACCACATTCTAGAAATCACTACCAAGATTTTCCTTTATTCTTGAACGACCTGGGAGGTCAATAGAATAATTCCCATTTTACAGATGAGAGGAAAGGTTATAACCAGATTAGCTGGGCTCAGTGTCTCTCAGCTACTCAGGAAGCTGAGGCAGGAATTTGAGGCTGCCATGAGCTATGGTGATGCCACTGCACTCCAGCCTGGGCAACGGAGAAGACTGTCTAAAAAAGAGAGAGAGAGAAAAGAAAGGAAAAGCTTTATATATTTGTACCTCTACGATATTTTTTTCTTGATTTTGGGGGGTTGTTCTTGTTTTGTTTTAAAAAGAAAGCCTCACTCTGTCTCCCAGGCTAGAGTACAGTGGCACAATCATAGCTTACTGCAGACTCCAATTCCTAGGCTCAAGAGATCCTCCCTCCTCAGCCTTCTGAGAACCTGGAACTACCAATGTGTGCCACCATGTCCAGCTAATTTTTTCATTTTTGTAGAGACAGGGTTTTGCTGTGTTGCCCAGGCTTAAGCACAATCCTCCTACCTCAGCCTTCCAAAGTGCTAGAATTACAGACATGGGCTACCATGCCTGGCCACTTTCTCCTTGATAGTCCCTTTCTCAACTTACCATGCTTTTTAAAATTTGCTATTTAACATTATTCTAAGAAAAAACTGAAATTTTTAAACATTAGCATGAATTTTATTGTTTAGCCTTATATGGTGCAATACCAGTTATAAGAGTATTTAACTCATGTAGAATCACCAAAATTGCACAATTCATTTTATAGCTCATATATGCCTATATGTTTCATTCTTACAAAAATAGTAAAAACGTGGCTCGGCGCCTGTGGCTCAACGGGCTAAGGCGCCAGCCACATACACCTGAGCTGGTGGGTTCGAATCCAGCCTGGGCCCACCAAACAACAATGACAGCTGCAACCAAAAAAAAAAAATGGTTGGGTGTTGTGGCGGGCACCTGTAGTCCCAGCTACTTAGGAGGCAGAGGCAGAAGACTCGCTTGAACCCAAGAATTGAAGGTTGCTATGAGCTGTGATGCCACAGCACTCTACCCAGGGTGACAGCTTGAGGCTCTGTCTCAAAAAAAAAAAAAATAGTAAAAACGCTGTACAAACCTAACTTAATTTTTATTTCTCTTACATACATTGTACCTACTCTCTCTGCCTTTGGGAGAGGAAGGAACATCTACGCGGGGACAGGAGGTGAGGAAGAGGATGGACGTGCATCTTACACGCTCTCCTCTGCTCATGTCCATACCCCACTGTCCTATCAGACTTAACTTAAAAAAAACAATCACTATAGCACAGTGGTTATGGCACCAGCCACATATACCGAGGCTGGCGGGTTCGAATCCGGCCCAGCCTGCTAATGACAATGACAACTGCAACAAAACAAAAATATAGCCTGGCATTGTGGTGGGCACCTGTAGTCCCAGCTACTTGGGAGGCTGAGGCAAAAGAATCCCTTAAGCCCAAGAATTTGAGGTTGCTGTGAGCTGTGATGCCATAGCACTCTACTGAGGGTGACATAGTAAGACTCTATCTCAGAAAAAAAAAAAAGCAAATGAGCTGTCCCATCATGCCCTGCCCAAATTTTAGAACTGTGAGCAAATCCCAGGTGTTCAACACCGGCCACATGGTAATTTTGTGAGGACTTTTTTTGTTTACCTGTGGTGTCAGATATCACAAACTTTATTTTGCTCATCAGCCTTCCCTAGTTAGTGTTTGTGTATTGAACCTGTGGCCCAAGGCAACTCTTATTCTTTTGATGTATGACGGAGGGGGGGGGGGGGAAGGTTAGACACCTTTAATCAACACTTGCTGTTTTGAGTCCCTAGATTTGTGGTGGCTTGTTATAGACCTGTTGGAGGCTGACAACAGCTCCAAGGGCTAGTAAGAGACCAGGCTGAGGTTGAACTCACATTGGTGTGAGTGTCAAGTCCACACTCCTCTTTACCCCACACAGGTTTCCTTAGAAATATTCCTCCTGTTCTTCTCCTGGGTGAGCTGGCAAGTTTAGGGTTGAACTAGGAGGTGAAGGTTTCTTAGCTACAGCAAATCAAAATTGTTGTGAGAACTTGGAGGAAGCCACATCTGGACTTGATGAGGGGAACAGGGGGTTTGGTAGACAAGTCAGGTCTGAGAACGGGCCTAGCCCCTGTCCAGGGTGAGCCTGGGCCCAGTGGGGTACTTGGACATCTGTTTTCCATCCTGGTTCAGTAAATAAAACTGCCTTCCTCTGCCTACCCCTTCCTCCCTCCCCACGGACCCCACAGGAAATGGGAGTCAGAAGTCTGGCTGGCTGGAGTGGGCTCTCTGATGGGACCTCTCCACTGACATGTGGGGAGAAGACACGGGGGGGCAGGACCTAAGGCCACCCCTGTTTGTGCCTTCTCTTCCTCTTCTCCCCCTCTGAACCAGCAGGGGAAGGAATTTGCAGAGCCTTCCCTGGTCAAGGAATCAGATTTTCCTCAGTTAACTGATGGCTGGTATTCCTGCCCTGCAGTTATAGCATATCAAATTAGTAAAGATGTTTGAGCACAAGAAACAGAGAACCACTATTCCATTGGGTTAGACAAGAAGGGAAGTGTAGGCTGGGCATGTGGCTCATTCTACACATCAATCCTAGCACTTTGGGAGGCCGAGGTGGGTGGATCACCTGAGCTCAGGAGTTCAAGACCATCTTGAGGAAGAGCGAGACCCCATCTCTAAAAAATAGCCGGGTGTTCTGGCGGGTGCCTATAGTCCCAGCTACTCAGGAGGCTGAGGCAAGAGAATTGCTTGAGCCCAAGAGTTGGAGGTTGCTGTGACACTACAGCACTGTAAGGGTGACAAAGTGAGACTCTGTCTCAAAAAAAAAAAAAAGAAGAAGAAGAAGAAGGGAAGTTTATTATCTCAAAGAACAACTCAAAAGGAAGGGCAGTTTCAGAAGTTGCTCCTGTAGCCCAGCAACACCAAAGACCAGGCTGTTTTCTCTCTCTCTTCCCCCCTGTCACTCTCCACACTCTGCTTTGTCCTTGGCTAGCTCACTGCATAGTCACAAGATGACTGCCACTACCCCAGAGACCGTGTCATCACCCAACAATGTCCACAAGCAGCAAAAGCAAACACATAACAGGAACTATCTTATCCTGGTGTCCCATTTTAAGATCAAGGAAAATCTTTCCCAGAAGCGCATAGGGATTGTCCCCCACTGATCATTGACCAGAATTGTGCCACCTCTGATGCCTGAGTCTATCCAGAGCAAGGGGGGTGTTGGTACTATAACTGCCTCAGAACTAACCTTGAGCCCACAAGGAGAGGCGCGCCCGGAACAAACCGAGGCTCAGTGGGCGCTGAGGAGAGAGGGGTGGGAGGGAAAGGGGCACTGGGTACGCAGCGCTGGGTGCACATCTGACCTGTGTGCT
Organism: Arctocebus calabarensis; assembly: GCA_963573935.1. Taxonomy (NCBI): domain Eukaryota; kingdom Metazoa; phylum Chordata; class Mammalia; order Primates; family Lorisidae; genus Arctocebus; species Arctocebus calabarensis. The sequence continues at coordinate 67,320 of CAUYON010146351.1, forward strand.
GGGGCTCATTTGTTGGGCTGTGTTTTTTACAGGTGGGGGAAGAGAAGGGAGGGTTGATATTGACAGAGTGAGCCAGGCGCGCAGATTCTGTTACTCAACTATAGTATCACAAAGTACTAAGCGGGATTATATTTTACTTAAAGTACTCAAAGGAAGTATAGTCACCCCTCATTATCCATGGGGGATTGCTTTCAGGACCCCAGGGATGCCAAAATCCACAGATGCTCAGGTCTCTTGTATAAGATGCTGCAGTATTTGCATGTAACCTATGCACATCTTCCCACATCCTTTAACTTATCTCTGGATTACTTATAATACCTAATATAACATACGTGATATGTAAATAGTTGCTATCCAGTATCGTTTAGAGAATGATACAAGGGGAAAAGTCTGTATGTTCAGTATAGACGCAAGTTTTTTTCAAGTATTTTCAACTACAGCTGGTTGAATCAGGGGAGGAACCCAGAGACATGGAGGGCCGACTGTATGTAAAAACTCAAGAGTTTGGCTGGGCGCTGTGGTTCATGCCTCTAATCCTAGCACTCTGGGAGGTCAAGGTGGGTGGATTGCTTGAGCTCATGAGTTTGAGACCAGCCTGAACCAGAGAAAGACCCTATCTCTAAAACCTGGGCATGGTGGCAGGTACCTGTAGTCCCAGTTACTTGGGAGGCTGAGGCATGAGGATTGCTTAAGCCCAAGAACTTAAAGTGGCTATCAGCAATGACACTATGGCACTCTACTCAGTTTGACAGAGTAAGATTCTGTCTCAAAAAAACAAACAACAACAAAATCAATGTGTGAAGAAGAGACTTTGTTTCCTCATCTGAGCATCTGTTAGGTTCGTTTTTTGTTGTTGTTGATCTGTTAAGGTTCTTAAAAACATCGTGTTGGAGTTGACAGACTGAGGTTTGAATTTGGACCTGTCCCTTTCTGTTTTCTGGTCTCATACAAGTTATTTAATTCTTCTGTATCACATTTTCTTTATTTGTAAAATAAGGATCATCGTACCCATCCCCGTATTGTTTTATTAACCAAAATACTGCCTGGCATATAGAAAAGAGATAAGAAATATTTCTGGCCAGTGTAAGCCTGTGACCCAGCCCGGCTATCTCCTCTTGCAAAGCCACTCTCCTCTCTTCCTTGAGCTAACCTCCATCCTCCCAGCTCAATTCTCAGTACCCGACTCCAGATTCTCCCCTCCTCCTATCCCTCGCCCACAGAACTTCCTGTCTGGGCTTCCCCACCTAGCCTTCAGACAGGGTGTTCTATCCACATTTCACATGAGGCCACCAGATTCCTCCATGGGTGCCCATCCCTCAGAATTACTGCTCATCAAGTTGAGATGTGTCACACTCCAGGCCTCTGTTCTCAGCCATTCCCACCAATACTGACTTCTTTGTATGTGCTGGTCAGGGTTCTTGGTTGCAAGCAACAGCAAGCTCACGGACTCCTCAGGTTGGCTGGACAGTCAGGCTCAGGAACCAAGGAGAACCGGACTGCAGCCAGAACCCCAGCCCAAATCACATCTTGAGGACAGACCAGGGAGGACAACAGAAAAACTGACCTTGGGACTGGCCCTCAGGATCCACTGCCCAGGAAAACTCCCTCCTGCTACTTGTGCTGCTGCTTCCACTCAGGTCAATCACATTCCATCTTCACTTCTTTGTATCACCTGCTTAATATTCAGAGTTCCTAACAGGGTGTGTCTGATAGGCTGAGCCAGGTCACATGCTTGTGCATAGCTGCAAGGGAGGCTGTGAAAGTGAGATCTGGTTTCTAGATTGGGAGGGGGAACACTGGACCACACCTTGGGATCTCTGCAAAAGACGTCTGAGGACGACATAAGGCCTCCTAGTTTTCATTTTGTCAAGTAGGAATGTCAGAAATAAATAGCAAACCACTTTCTACTCTCACCATCATTTCACCAAAAAAGAGACATCTTAAACACCAACAAAAATAAAAGAGGAGAGAAGGATTTTAGAATAAAGCATAATCCTTTAAGTTAAATACATGTTGGCTTTAAGAAAAACTGACAATGGGGCAGTGCCTATGGCTCATTGAGTAGGGCGCCAGTCCTATTTACCGAAGGTGGTAAGTTCAAACCCAGCCTCAGCCAAAGTGCAAAACAGAAAAAAATAGCCAGGCATTGTGGCAACTGCCTGTAGTTCCAGCTACTCGGGAGGCTGAGGCAAGAGAATCACCTAAGCTCAGGAGTTAGAGGTTACTGTGAGCTGTGTGATGCCACGGTACTCTCCCGAGGGCAATAAAGTGAGACTCTGTCTCTCAAAAAAAAAAAAAAGAACTATTAAAAAAAGAAAAAAAGAAAAACTGACGATGTTTTCTTGATTTTTTTCAGGACTTTCTCTGAAAACCTATGAGAAGATGACACAGCTGAATTTGAACATGGACTGTGGATTAGATAATAGTATTGTATCAATGCTGGGTTTCCTGATGCTGTTAACTGTGCAGGGGTTATGTAAGTCTCGCATTGTAAGAGAGCATCCCTGTTCTTAGGAAATGCATCCTGAAGTATTTAGAGGTAAAGGGGCATGATGTCTGCAACTTACTCTTAAATTGGGAAATTTGGGGAAAGGTTATACATATGCATCTATACAGAGAGAAATAAATAAAGCAAGACAGTCAAAATGTAAACAATGGATAAATTTAAGTAAAGCTTATATCAGCATCTTTGTACTATTTTTGCAATTTTATTGTAAATTTGAAATTATATCAGAATTTAAAGTTATCTGGGAGAAAGTTAGCTGTGAGTTAATAGCAATTCTCAATTATGGTTGGTTTTCCTTTGATACATCAACTAGTTTGGGCACTGTGTCATGAGAAGGAAGAAAGACAAAAATTAAAAAGAAAAAGAAAGGTCATGACAACCTCTATCTAGCATTTGACACTGATCTGGCCTAAGTTCCCATTCTACACAGAAGGAAACTGAGGCTGGGACAGGCGGTTGTGACTTGCCCAGTGGCACCCAGTGGGCATCATCCGAGTCAGGACTCAATCAGGGCTGTTCCCAGCACAGTTTGCTTCCATGCCAGGATGCCGCCCTCTGAAGCTGAGTTTAGGCCCCAAGGATAGGGAGAGCCAGGCAGACTGGGCAGGATGCCGGGTCCCATCTTGATGCATTCCTTCCACTTTTATCCCCATGAGGACCCTTCAAGCCAAGGAAGAGGATGGAGACTCTCTCCCTACACATTTGCTCATTTCTCCTAAGAGAAAACCGAGACCCTGAGAAGTTCTGGACTTGCCATGATTTTACCGCAAGTTCAAGACTCTGAAGTCAAGGGACAAAGTAATCAGCCAAATCTGGCTACGTCTCAGTTTCAAATTAGAAAGGAACAAAGGAAAAAAAAAAAAAGAAAGAAAGGAACAAAGGGGCCAGGTGCAGTGGCTCAAGCCTGTAGGCCCAGCACTCTGGGAGGCCAAGGTGAGTGCACCTCCTGAGCTTAGGAGTTCAAGACCAGCCTGAGCAAGAGCCAGACCTGGTCTCTAAAAATAGCATGGTGGTGGGCTCCTATAATCTCAGCTGTTCGGGAGACAGAGGCAGAAGGATCACTTAAGTCCGAGAGTTTGAGGTTGCTGTGAACTATGACACCACGGCACTCTACGAAGGGCGACAAAGTGTGACTGTCTCAAAAAAAAGGGGGGTGACAAAGGAAGCAGGGTCTTAGGAACTGGAAAGGAAAGGGAAGGGAAAGCCTTCAGCATCAGGGTTAGGAGAGTCCCTTCCCTCACCTCTTCCACCCCTGATGTGGCTTCAGTTCTCCTGAGCTCAGAGGAAGAAACAATGATTTGCAGGTACACCATAATGCACAAGGTCAGGAGAAATCTCTCACATGCCAGTCTATAAAAATGGTGACTCCTGGAGTTATGCAGTGAACAACCTGCACAGCTGTATATGGCAACCCTAAAAAGTCTTTGGTTGTTGGGGGAGGGTGTTTGAAGAGGAAACAGGAGTGACTAACACTGTGGCCTGGATTAACTAGTGACTGATTCCATCTGTCTATTCAGTCAACAAGTATGTATTGTATCAAATTACATGCCAGTTACCATGCTGGGAGCTGAGACTTCCGGGGCTTGAAATACACTCTAGAGAGAAACTGGGGGTAGGGACGGGTGGAGAGCTGCTCTCCTAGCACAACCCTTCCCCTACCATTGCTCCTTCCCCTCTGCTCAGCTTTCTCCATCCTTCAGGCCTCTGGGAAGAAGCCCTCCTGCCTCCTCCTCCCCCCTCCACAGCTACATGGGCCATCATGCTCGCTGCCCCTCTGTGTGTCTGCTCCACCAGCCGGGGGGAGCCTGTTGGGCTCCAAGCTGCAATGCCCTTCCTTCTCTACATTTGGCAACTAAAACTCATTCATTCATTCTTTTATTCATTCATTCATTTACTTGTTTTACTTCTTTTATTTAATTTTATCTTTTTAAGAGGTGGGGTGCCACTCCTTTGGCTAGGCTGGAGTAGAGTGGCATGATCATAGCTTGCTCATTATAACCTCCAAATTCTGGGCTGAAGCAATCTCTCTCCTCGGTCTCCTAAGCAGCTAGAACTACACGTATGTGCCATCATGCCCAGCTAATTTATTTTATTTTATCTGTAGAGAGGGGGGTCTTGTTGTATTACCCAGACTAGTCTTGAACTCCTGGACTCAAGCAGTCTTCCCACCGTAGCCCATCAAAGTGGGATCGTAAGTGTCAACCACCTTGCCCGGCCTGTCTTACTTCTTTTATTCCACAAGCATTTGTCTATTTGTTAACGACATATTTTAATGAAAAAAAAGATATGTACTTATGGTTAAAAATAACAATGTTAAATAGAGCAAAAGCAAAAAGTAATTCTCCATCCTCCTAGATTCCCTCTCGGAGACAACTATTTGTCTCAATTTCTAAGTCTCCTTCCAAATATTTCTAGGCATTTCCTTGTATATATATATATAGATAAACATAAACCTATGTGTGAGATGTATATCGCTTTCTTTTTTCCACTAAAGCAATCATGCATTACACATTGTCCTGCACCTTAATTTTTCCTCCCTTAGCACTGTACTGATGTATTTGTTCCACAGTAACATGTACACGTGTTCTTCCCGGGCTGTGGACCGTCTCAGAATGGGGCATCTCACCATTTATATCAGTCCTGAATTGCCAACACAGGTTTTCGAGGCAGTGAAAATCTTTCCACATGTGTCTTCATACACCGTACGTATATCTGAAGCCTCACTTTCTTTTAATTGCTGGGGCAAAAGGATGCATTTTGAGGGTTAATCTCCAATAGTCCTCAAAAGATTGCACCAAATTGTACCAAAACCCATCTTCTGAGATGTGAAAAAAAAATGGTATCACATTTTCACTTATATTCTTTCTTATTCTTTCTTATTCTTTCTTATGAAGGATGTCAGCATTTTTTTCACATTTCCAAATCATTTATGTTTCTCTCTATCTTACCTCTCTTCAATAGTATAGGAGCCACTGTAGGCCAGGCTGTTCATTTTCTTTGTCCCATAGGCAAAGTGTCTGGAGTCTATGAAGATTCCAAGGTCTTACAGAAAGGTTTGAGAACAGAGCAAGCTGGGGGGGTAGGTGGGGCAGAGCAATTGGTTAGTTTAAATGTTCTCATTTCAAAGAACTCCCAAGTATGCATGATGCTTTTCAAGAAATTAGAGTTAAGCCAATGAACTATAGTTAGATAAGTTCACAATTATTATTTTAAAACTCTGAAATTTTTTACTATAAAATTACATGTAACATGGGATCAGACTGCATTTTAAGATGTTTCATGTGCCTTGGGTAGGAGCTCCAAAAGTAAGTGTGTCAAGGCCTATGGTGGTCTCTGCCCTCACAAGGCTTCCAGTTCACAACAAACCAGCCTTTCAACAAAAGTAGGAGATGGTGAAGGGGATCAGATCTGAGTTCTGGGCTAGCCAAAGACCTCTGAGCTCGCTCCCAACTCCTGACTGTCGCCTCCAGACTCATGGCTCAGAGCAGTGCACAGGGATTTGGAGAATCCCAGTGGCAATGGCTCCAAGCAGAGAAGGATGAAGTGGGGGTGATTCTTCTATGGTCTTAGGAAGGACACGGAGATTGGGAGGAAAAGGGACAAATTGTCCCCAAAGGACAACTTGAACTGCAAAACAAAATGTGTTCTTTCTCTTTCATACTCTCCCCCTCTTTTAAAGGAAAATAGAAGGCAGCGCCTGTGGCTCATCCAGTAGGGTGCCGGCCCCATATACCGAAGGTGGTGAGTTCAAGCCCTGCCTCAGCCGAACTGCAAAAACAGAAAAATAGCCGGGCGTTGTGGCAGGCGCCTGTAGTCCCAGCTACTCGGGAGGCTGAGGCAAGAGAATCACCTAAGCCCAGGGGTTGGAAGTTGCTGTGAGCTGTGTGATAAAGTGAGACTCTGTCTCTACAAAAATAAATAAATTAATTAATTAAATAAAGGAAAGTAGAGATCATTCCTTGAAAGGGACCATCTGGGGGTCTAAGTCACAAGTGTAAAGATTTTAAAACTGAGAGGTGACTAATTCAGCACCTATCCTCTCCTCTCTGCCTTTCCTCCCCATCTGAAATTGAGAAGAGAAAGGGCAGGGAGAACCACGGGATGTCCCACCACGGGAAGTGTCCACAGGAAGTAGTATCAGAGCCGTGTGCAAGTGTGTGTGTGTGTGTGTGTATGCACGTGTGCGTACGTGTCTTTGTTACCCACCTTCGCTAATACTCTCTCTGGTCCCAGTTTTTGGCATCAGGTTTGGCACTGAGATACACTCAATGAAGATCTGTCAAATGCAATTGAACTTCACCGGACAGTGAAATCAAGCCTGTCTGTGTTCGTCACTAGCTGCGTGACCAAGCTCTCATTGGAGCTTAGTTTCTTCATCTGTTAAAAAGAGTGTAAGAAGGCTCGGTGCCTGTGGCTCAACGGGCTAAGGCGCCAGCCATGTACACCTGAGCTGGTGGGTTCGAATCTAGCCCAGGCCCACCAAACAACAATGACGGCTGCAACCAAAAAATGGCCGGGCGTTGTGGCGGGCGCCTGTAGTTCCAGGCACTTGGGAGGCTGAGGCAGGAGACTCGCTTGAGCCCAGGAATTGGAGGTTGCTGTGAGCTGTGATGCCAAGGCACTCTATCCAGGGTGACAGCTTGAGGCTCTGTCTCAAAAAAAAAAAAAAAAAAAAGAGCATAAGAAAACCTAGCTCTCAATGAGTGTGGTGGCCTATGCCTATAAACCAGCACTCTGGGGGCCAAGGTAAGAGGATTACTTAAACTCAAGACTTCAGAGACCAGCCTGAGCAAGAGCAAGACCTCATCTCTACTAAAAATAGAAAAATTAGCCTGGTGTTCTGGCGCACACATGAAATCCCAGCTACTTGGGAGGCTGAGGCAGGAGAATGGCTGAGCCTGAGAGTTTGAGGTTGCAGTGAGCTGTGATGACACCACTGTACTCTAGCTGGTCAACAAAGTGAGACTTTTCCCCCACCCCCAAAAAAAGAAAGAGAAAAAACCTCGCTCATAGGGACATCGCACAGATTGAATGAAATGAGGTGGGCAGGACACTTAGCTTGGGGACATGGCTGTTTTACTCTAACCCTTAAGCTGTCCCAGCAGGACAGCAGCCCAAGGTGAAGGGCAAGAGCAGTGTCTGCCTGGGTGAGACGGTGTTTGTGTAAAGGAGGAGACAGCAAAGGTAGTGCAGGAAAGGCTACACACCAGACTGAAAGGACTATGAGCTTGTCCTGGTAGCCTGCAGGGAGTCATTGAAGGTTCTGCAGCAGGGGAGAGACCGGCAGAGGGAGGTGCCACCATCTTCCATGGGCACGGCACAGACCCATGATGTGCCTATGGCTCCCTCCTCCCTCTATGCCCACCTTCCCTCAGTCCAGGGAGGGGCTCCTGAGTCACCCTAAGCACCCACTGAGACCCAACAGCCAAGCATGAGCCCGTGGCTGTAGTATAGCTCAGGACTCTCTCTGCTTGGGCAGGAACCCCAATTCTGTCCCCTCTTCACTGAGTGATCTGGATGCCTCTGAGTCTTGGCTTTTTCCCTGCAAGTGCAATAACAATGCTGACCTCACAGGATCCTTGTGAGAGTTGGAGGAAAAAACACTGTAGAGCACTTAGCTTCGTGCCTGCCATATGATTGGTGCTCAGTGCACATTATAAATTCTTAGAGAGACGACCAGGGTGAGAGAAGATACAAACAAACAGAGGAGAGACGAGGTGTCAGATCAGGGAGGATGACTCCCAGGCCCCCCTAGCTCCCGTCTCTCTGGATGGTCTACCCACAGCCAGGAAGGAAGCTCCCTTGGAAGGGGGACAATGGAGGGATCCAGATATCTGGTAAGCCCAGAGACAACCCCTGCCCCACTTCTCTCCTCTCCTCTCACCTCCAGCCCAGCATGGCCCACTCCCCAAAGCAATCAGGCTGGGCCTGGTGGGCCGCTGACCCCTAAGAGATTCTAGAGCTGAGCCCGTAACCGAGGCCATGCCAGGAGACAGGAGGTAGGGCTGCAGGTGGGAGGCTCAGGAGCTGGGATTCCCCATGGATTGCTGGGGCCCCAGGCCCAGCCCACCCTGCTAACTAGAGGTCAGAGGCTGCTCCGTTTGAAGTGTAGCTGAGGGCTGGAGGCACGGGCTGAGACAGGTTCCCTCCGCAGGAGGCCAGTCAGGCCCTCCCCAATGACTGGGCACCTGCACAGGTGTTTGGGGGATCTATAGGCTGTCACTTCTAAAAATAAAGCCCCACAGCCTGGGAAGTCAGCCAGGTGTGGCTGACGGGCACACATTGGGGCTGGGCCTGCACAGACACAAAGAGTCCCTGGCACAGACCCCCAACGACACACACTTTAGTTCATACACATGCATCCTGACTAGGGCTGGCCCTGTCCATGCACAGGCCCCTATCCACAGGCTCTGGCCACCCTCACACTCACCTGTGCCCTGACGCACATGGGCCCAGCAGCCTCCAGGGGCTCCCTGGCTGGGACATCTTCCTCCTGAAGGCAGGGGCCCTGCTGGTCTCATTCACTGCTGCCTCTCCAACACCTGTAACAGTGCCCAGCACATGCTGGGCCTCAGGAAATGCTCCCTTTGTACATGAGTGCCACACACACACATTCTGTGTTGATTACCCACCCGCACCCAGTCCGCCCTGCTGCATTCGAAGAGCCCCAGACAGACCAGGAGCTGGAGGCCCACTAGCCCGTCACAACCGGGCGAGGCCAGAGTCCCCGGGGAGCTGTGCTTTGGGAAGCAGCAGCTTTGAGCCTCTCTTTGGGAGGCAAGTAGGGATCTTGGATTTTCTCCAGTAAAAACCTCCCTGGGGCACCACAGTCCTGTGCTGGAACACACTGAGACCCAAGGACGGGTGAGCAGAGTGTGGGTGGGTGGCCAGGAGGGCTCCCTGGGGGACAGGAACCTTGTACAAGTGAGAGGTGACAGGAGCTACTGGGAAGAGGGCAGGAAGAGAAGCTGGTGCTGCGACCGCTTTTGATTCCAGGTCTATGCTGGGACCTTGTGACACCCATGGAGTAAAGAGCAGGCTGACTGGACAGGCCTGAGCACCAGCAATAAGGAGGATGCTGTGACCATGGGGACTATTGAGGGACCAGGGTGAGGACCTGGTTGCTGCCTATATCAGAAAAGTTGAGAATGAGGTGCCCCAGGAGAGGACCAGGGACGGACAGGTACCAATAAGTGGCCAAATGGCTAGACTAACAGATGGCCTGAAAGATGGAGGAGGCTGGATGGGCAGCAGAAAGGAAGAAGTGAGTGGATGAAGGAGGGTGGGGCAGATGGGGTGGCGCAGCAGGGAGTCAAGCCAAGAGGGCTGCCGAACCTCTGTCTCACGGTCACGCTGGGAAGCCCACAGGGGCCTGGGGATTCAGCTACTCCGACCCCAGACCCTCTGGCCTCTGCCCCATTCCACTCCTTCCCAGGCCAGGCTCCAAGGAAGCCAGCACCTGCTTGGCCTGGTGCCCAGAGACACACCTTCCAGCCAGGTACAGTCCTGCTGCTGTTACTGCTACAAGCCCAGTGATGGAATCACCTCCAGGTGTTCTCCCCTGAGCAGGTGTGCATAGGACAGGCTAAACCCCTCCAGCCCTCTAGCCGCAGTCATGACAGGCACATGCAGGTGCACAAACACCCCCATTGGCTGCACAGCACCCCCAACACACAAAAGTGGGCACACAGTCACTGATGCCTGGGCACCAGGCCCTCCGATGCCACAGAGCCACCATGTTGCACCACCCCAGAATGAGCCAATCATGTGGACCCTTAGACCCACCCAGCATCCATACTGACGTTAACCAGCAAAGGCTCTCTGGCTCCTGGACCCAGCTTTGAGGACAGCAGGAAAACTGTCTTCAACTTCTGAATATTTGAAGTCACGTCTTCAATGGCTCCTTCAGAGAAAGCAGGTCGGCGAGCCTGCCTCAGAGGCCCTTCTTGATCTGCCCCAACCCTGTCTCTTGCTACCCTCCTCTCATCTGCCCTCCCTCCAGCCGCATTTCACCCCCTGGGAAGGCTCTGCCTTTCCATCAGGACTTGGCTCACCTTGTGCCTGAAGCTGGGAGCTCTTTCCCATCACAATGGCCCTATCATTGGGATAAAAGACCCCTGTTAACCTCCAGGTTAATAGTAAGACACACAATAGGCCTCCATAAATGTTTGTCCACCAACTGACTAGCTGGATGAAATCATTCGAAATACAACTATATCCCAGCACTTTGAGAGGCAAAGGCAGAAGGATCACTTGAATCCAGGATTTCAAGACTAGCCTAAGCAATGTAGTGAGACCCTGCTTCCACAAAAAATGTAAAAGTTAGCTGAGTGTGGTAGCATGCACCTGTAGCCCCAGCTATTTGGGAGGCTGAGGCAGGAGGATCACTTAGGCTGAGGAGTTCAAGGCTACAGTAAGCAATGACCATGCCACTGCACTCCAACCTGGGCAAAAGATCAGGGTCCTGTCTCAAAAAAACAAAAAAAAAAAAAAGAAAGAAAAGGAAAGAAAGAAAAAGGGGCGGCGCCCTTTGAGGGGCTTAAAGGAGTAAGGTGCCAGCCCCATATGCCGGAGGTGGCGGATTCAAACCCAACCCGGCCAAAAAGTGAAAAAAAAAAAAAGAAAGAAAGAGAAAGGAAAGAAATATAAATCAACTGAGAATTAGTGCCAGATGGGCTGGCATTGACTTACTACTGGGGGACCACCCATGGGCTAGAGGATTCCGAGTCCACAACAGCACGCACTTGCAACTACAGCCCCCACATAGTAGAGTGAGTCCTGCACCCCGTAGCCTCTGCTCCCATGGAAAAGACGCACAACTGACCCATCGACCAGGCCCAGCTCCATGGCAAGGCCATTGAAGGGGCCTTCGGCCAAGGAAAAAGCATCCCAATCCCCTGTTCGACACCTAGAAAGCCCAGGCACGTTTCTAGGATGTTCTTTGGGCCTGGGGAGTGCCAGGGCAGGCTCTCTGCCAACTCAGCACTTCAGGGGACTTTGGATATGCTGATGCTGGCTGCCCTGCCATGCCCCTTTGTGGGCCCAGATGGCCAGAGCTCTGCCCTGCCCTAGGCCTGGCTCTAGCAATTGTTGATTGACTGACATGGAACTTCATTTCTTCAGCAACAACCAGTCACACATGTATAGTATGAGGCCCATTCCTAAGCATTTTATTTATATTTGTTCACTTAATTCTTGTAATGACCCTGTGAGGGCAATACTGTTCGGATGCCCATTTTCCAGTTGTGGACACTGAGACAGAGACAGATGAAGGATGAAGTCCTTCCCTGCTATCACAGCAGCCAGGAGTGTTATTGATACATGGCATAGATATACATTTATATTCTTTAACTTATTTTTTAAAAAGAGAAAATGACCTTACTTGGCCCAGGCACCCTTTGGCACTCCGGACACAGACACATGACATTTCAGGTCATCTCCAGCTTTGTGTGTCTGACGTTTGCCTGGTGTTTCCAGATACACCACCTGTGACCTCCTGGTGCTTTCACGACCAGGCATAGGGCCTGTAGGAACACTGTGCTCTGGGTCCAAGTCTATTCTAGAACACCCCACCCATGTCCATCCCCTGCCCTGCCACCCCAGCTCCACCCCAGACCGGCATTCCTAGAAAACTCAAAGGTAGCTTTGTTCAGGGGAGATTTTGTTACACTTTCTGCAGCCGGACTTGGGATAAACTGAGAGGGGTCCCACACACAGTTCCACAGAGGCTGCATCTTGGGACCAGAAAACTTAGAGTGGGCTGGATGCAGTGGCTCGAGCCTGTAATCCTAGCACTCTGGGAGGCCAAGGTGGGTGGATAGCCTGAGCCATGGGTTTGAGACCAGCCTGAGCAAGAGTGAGACCCCCATCTCTAAAAATAGCTGGGTGTTGCAGTGGGTGCCTATGGTCCCAGCTACTGGGGAGGCTGAGGCAGGAGAATCGCTTGAACCCAAAGAGTTTGAGGTTGCTGTGAGCTGTGATGTCACAGCACTCTACCGAGGGCAACTTCATGAGACTCTGTCTCAAAAACTAAATAAACAATAAATAAATAAAAAGGAAATGTAGAGTGGCCCTGGGGGCTCAGGGCCATTCCTTTCCTCTATGGCAGAGGCCATGGCAGCCACAGGATCCAGCGTGTCCCTCCCTAACGTGGTGTACCTGCAGGGACTGCACCGGCTTTGCTCCCGCCCCATTGCCAGGGACTGTGTTTACTGTGCTCCTAGACTTGTGCTAGGGGCCGCAGGGCCTGTCCTGACGCTCGTCACACCAGATGTGCAGTCACAGCCTTCCCGGTGACTCAGTGTCACACCAAATCCCCACAGACCTTCCTGGGCCCATGTAGGGCGTCAGCCCTGGATTTACCTCAGGGCCTCCAAAGGCTCTGCCTGCTGCTGTGGGGGGTGCTGATGGGGGTCAGAACCAGTCCTGTCTGGCCTCTGATGCCTGTTCCCCAGTAAACACAGACCTAAGCTGCCTGTTGTTTTGGTGGCAGGAAAGCCCCAGCAGCACTGCCCCACCCCAGGGACGTGCAGACCTGCCTGCCACTCAGCAGGTGACTGCCTGGCTCCTCCTTGCCTAGCCTGACTCAAAGGCCTGTAAGCTGTCACTGCTCCCGAGGCCCAGCAGCTTTGGTGGGAAGGATGCCCCTCACTGACCTGACCTGTAGAAGGGCCTCTGAGCATTCTCTCAGTTACGGCTGCCGCAGGCACACACCCACTCACACCCAGCTATGCTCTGACCAGATGAAACAGTCCAGGTGTAGGTGTGGGGCTGAGGCAGAACAGGGAGGGGAGCTGGGTGTGGAGGGGCAGCCTCGGCCTCTCCTTCCAGTCCCTGCGCTTCCTGGTACTGGACAGCAAAGCAGGCCTCCCCATCTGCTCTCCCTCCCCAGAAGGGCCATAAATTCTGGCTGTCCCTTGACATATGCCCCCAGCCCTCAATTCTCTCTCTCTCATACACACACCCCCCTAGACCTTTCTCCTGAAACCCTCTCAAGGTCGACTCCCTCACCCCATAGAAAGAAGATCAAAGCCCCAACAACCTGGGGCCGCCCTCAGCCCCTGGGAGCTGGGATCAGGCCTTGCTGGCCTACTCTTAGGGACCCCGCAGATCTGCCCCTTTGTACCCACTGCCTTGGCTGGAACCTTCAGTGGCCCACCTCACACCCAGGCCATGCCTGCTTGCCCCGCAGCCCACAGAGGCTCACGTGGCAGCTCCACACTGTTCCCAGGCCCAGCTGGACTGCTGTATCCATTCTGCCTGCAACTTTGTCCCCATCACCTTCCTGACGTCAGTGTCAACCATCCACAGTCAGCACCTGAGCACTTGCTACCAGCACGGCCTGTGGGAGAGGGGCCATTAATTACATCCACTTTCCAGAGGAGGAAGTTGGAGCTGAGAGAGGTTGAGGAGTGACACTTCTCCATCTTTCAAGATTAGCGTTAGATACCCCCTTCCCCAGATGCCCCTTCTCCCCAGTATACCCCCTGTCCCCTGCCCCAGGCTAGAGCCACTGCCCCTTGTAGTGACTGCTGCTGAGGCTGAGGCTACAGCTTCTATCCACAGGCACGGGGTTTTGCCCTCCTCCCTCTGCTGTGTGGCCTGTGAGAGCGAGTGGCCAGGCTTGGGCCTGCGTCTCCGCCTGGCCCTGCCTGCCCAGCACCGAGCCTGGCAAAGTGCCATGCAGAGAACTGCTGCCCAGAGGAGCAGGCTATGAGGAGGGTGGGTCGGGGCCTTGCTCCCTCTTCTGCCTCCACTTACCTGTTCCCTGGCCACTTTCTTTCCCCCCTTTGCCCTGGCATTTCCCCCTGCCCAACCATGTCCATACCTTTCCTACCAGTTCCTAGGAAGATAGACAGACCCTCGCCCTGCTTGGTCAGACTGGACCTTGCTGATGGGAGGTGGAATCTGGGAGAGGATTGGGACTGGGACCCCCAGCCGCTGCCCCAGCACCTGGGGTTCCCTGTGGGTGGCACTCCAGGGGAGGCATGCAGGGCAGGGAGGGGAGATGGCCTATTGGACCCCAAGGCCACATTCATTTAATGGGCACCAAGTTAAAAATAAACCCCAAGTGCCCCAGGAGCAAGCAGCAGATAGATAGAGCAGGGAGAGGGATTCCAGGAGCCCTGGGAACTGTCTGCACCTCCGAGCCCTTCACATGACCTGCCTCTCCCTGGAGGATGGATTTGGGATTCTGTCTAGTATCACACCCACCCCTGCATGGCTGGGTGGCACCAGGGGTATGTTTTGTGCCCTTCACAGACTGCAGTGTTTTGTAGCAGACAAGCATGAACTTTAAACCTAGACAGCACCCAAGCACGGGATTACTATGTAACTGCCCCATTTCTACCCCACCCCCTCTATTACAGGGAGGAAAACTGAGATTCAAAGAGAAATGACTGGCTCAAGGTGGTGCAGAGCAAGGCTCGAACCAGGTCACTTGGAACCCAATTCAGGACTCTTTCTCCTGGGTTACGTCAGGCCAATCATGTTAGATTGTACAACTTTGGAATATATTTTATTTCATGCTGTATTATGTAACATAATGTAGGCATCGGGGTGGGAGTGGGGAGGTGGAAAGTGGTTGGAAGAAGGTGACACAAGGCAGTAGGCCAAGGTCTAGGTGGCCAATTTGGCTGCTCCCCACCCTAAGATCTCTCCGTCAGGTGTGGTGGGAGTGGCTCAGCACCCAGTGCCCTAATTAGCTCTGGGTGACAGTTTCTGGTTAGTGTGTTATCGCCTCAAGCTGCTTAGTTTTATCAGAGCCAAAGGTTGATTGGAGCATTCTGGCTGGGGCTCAAAGCAGCTCCACTCCAATTTCACAGAGCATTTATGACCCCTGTGAATAATAACCCTCTTTCCTCAAGGTAGCAGCCTGATTTGCCCAAGACCTGCCCTGGGGAGGCCTTGGCTTGATCCTTGCCATACCCACCAAGAAGTAGCGGGGAGAAAGCTGGCGCTCAGGCCCAGGTTGAGCTGGGCCTGGAACCCTGTCCTCAGCACTCAGTAGCCACACCCCAGATGCCGGACCCTGCCAGAGTGAGACCTCCCTCCCACAGCCCCTCCTCCTCTAGCCTCTCTCACTGGGACAAAGGTTCCTGGGCATTATCGGCTGAAGAGGTAGAATATTAATCTGGCCATCTACGCCCCAACCCTGACCCCTCACGGCCAGGCCTCAGCACTCTAAGGGGGTAGAGCGTCTACACATCAGGACAGAGTGAGATAGGGCTGTGCAATGGGCCTCTATGAGGACAGTAGCTCCGCAAGTGGCCTTGATGGTCCCCAGAAGTGCTCACCCTTGGTTTTTCCTAACATCAGCCTCTGAGCCAGGCCCTTGGGATCTCTCAAGCTCCCCTCTGTGCCACAGGGGAGATATCTTCTCTGAGAAGTGACCCACACCCTCCCCAATCCCTGAAACTCCTGCCTGGGGCAGTGAACTCAGAATTCATTGCTGTCAGAGAGGCCCTGGGTCCTACTTCCAGCTCAGCTGCCATCCCCATGCCCCGTACCCTAGACATACGTACACACAGACCTCAGCTGGAGCTCCTGTAAAATGGGAATGGACTTTGAGCTGTCCTAGAATACCCTCCTTCCACTGAACCTGGGACCTGACTCTCGGTGACGACCCCCCCTCCCCCTGCACGGATCCACCTGGAGCAGCCCCAGGACCCTGGATGCAGTGCTTTTCTGCTGTGCACCTCCCAGGGCTCCACTTATCGGCCAAGTCTTCAGGGACTGCCCAGGAGAGATGGAAGTGCTTTTGGAGGATGTCCTCAGAGTCCTCAGTGGGTACAGGCTCCTGCCTGGTGTGTGTGTATGTGTGTGTGTGTGTGTATATACGCCCACCCTCCTGAGGCATTGTCTGGAGGGGGCATTGTCCGGAGGGCTGGGAGGTTTTCTTTATGGCCAGGCATAAAAGGTAATCATTGACCACATCAATGCCGCCCTGCGCGTCAGTGCCCGCCCAGGCTCGACACTGCCAGGCCCTGGATTACTTTACAGTCACATAAAAGGAGCCTCCAGATTGGCCCCTGGGGACTTTGGCCCTCAAGGGAGGAATGGGAGGGGAGCCGTTCCCTGGAGACAGCCTTTTCTTCTAATATTTACTTGGCCAGAGAAGAGTCCCCGCCTTTTATCAACCACCACTGGGATGTCTCAGCCCAACCTGCCTAAGCCACAGAGTCCCTGCCACCAGGTGCCACCCCTCCTCTCCTCTCCTATAAGCACCCACCAGCAGCCTGGTCACACTCAACAAGGCCCTCCTGAGGCTGGAACTCAGCACATCTGGAGGTGCCATTTCCTTCACCAGCTTGATCTCATTGAGTCCTCACTAGCTCTGTGGGACACGAAGATCATTCCCACTTTACACACAAGAAGACTGGGGCTCAGAGAGGCTGAGTGACTTACCCCAGTCACACAGCCTATGAACAGCCAACCTCAACAACTCCTGTGATCCATACGGCAGTGGTCTCCAGACTTGTCTGATTGTGTGCTGCTATCAGTAAGAAACAACTCTTAGCACACATCTTCAATATGCTCCCATAAATCATACACATGTATGACTGAAAATCTGTGGATTGAATATTAGCAAACCAGATCAAACAGGCTGAACACATTCCCAAGTGTCCATTCCATCAGGGCCCTCTGGGCAAAGGGACAAGGTGGGAATTGGGCTTTGGAGGAAAGATAGCTCTCGGGCAGGTGAATACATTGGGAAAGGGTATTCCAAGCAGAAGAAACAACTTGAGCAAAACTAAAGAGGCAGAAAATGGCAGGAAATGTCCCATGCAGATAAGAACTCTGGGAACGTGCCTGGGTATAAGCAGAGACGACACTAGAAAGGTTGGGAGAGGCCCAAAGTAGCCAATCTGAGGCTACTAGACCTATTCTAGAGTGCAGTGGGGAGCCACAGAAGGTTCATGAGCAGAGGTGTGACTTTACCAGATCCAAATTTTAGAAATCCCTCTTAGGCCACAAAGAGGAGCATGGATTATAATCTCAGCCTGATGTCCCTGCAGTTGTGTGCAGCCCTTTTGGAAGGCACTAGACTGAAGGCCAGTTAGGAGTTGCTATACCTGCATGTCGGGCACTCACTTTGCCAACTGCCAGCTGTTCATCCTTGGGTGAGTTCCACAACCTCAATGGCCTCAGTTTTGTCATCTCTAAAATGGAGATGACAATAGTACGCACATCGTAGATGCTGTGGCTCTGACGATAGGGGAGAATAGGAGACGTACCTAATTCAATAGTGGGCACGTAGCAGATGCTCAGTTAATGGCAGCTGCTCTTATTACTAGAACACGCTATTCTCTTTCCTCTGCCTGAAGAACTCAAAGCAACCCTTCAACATCTAGTTCAGGCTTCACTTTTGAGGATCCAAATAATCTTATTACCCTCTCCCCAAGGCTTACCTGCCAAAAAATATGCATACACATTCTAAGCAAGAGAAAATGGCTTTCAAATGGCTACAATATACAGGGTAGCCATAAAGTTCATATGCAATTTAAAATAGATACTTGGTGCCTGTGGCTCAAGCAGCTAAGGCGCCAACCACATACACCAGAGCTGGCAGGTTCGAATCCAGCCCAGGCCTGCTAAACAACAATGATAACTACAACCAAAAAATAGCCAGGCATTGTGGTGGGCACCTGTGGTCCCAGCTACTTGGGAGGCTGAGGCAAGAGAATTGCTTAAGCCCAGGAGTTAGAGGTTGCTGTGAGCTGTGATGCCACAGCATTCTACAAAGGGTAATAGCTTGAGGCTCTGTCTCAAAAATAAATAAATGAATGAATAAAATAGATAACTTTTTTTTTGAGACAGAGTCTCACTTTGTCACCCCTGGTAGAGTGCTGTGCTATCATAGCTCACAGCAATCTCAAACTCTTGGGCTGAAGTGATACTCTTGCTTCAACCTCCTGAGTAGCTGGGACTACAGGCACCAGCCACAACGCTTGGCTATTTTTTTATTAGAGACCGGGTCTTGCTCTAGCTCAGGTCGGTCTCAAACTCATGAGCTCAGGTAAACTGTCTGCCTCAGCCTCCCAGAGTGCGGTGATTACAAGCATGAGCCACCGTGCCTGGCCTAGATAACTATTTTAAAATAGTAACAGGTAGGTGGCGCCTGTGGCTCAAAGGAGTAGGGCCCTGGCCCCAGAGGTGGTGGGTTCAAACCCAACCCCGGCCAAAAAAAATACTGCAAAAAAAAAAAAAAAAAGATTGAAAAAAATAAAAAATTAAAATAAGGGTGGGGCCTGTGGCTCATCGAGTAAGGTGCTGGCCCCATATACCAAAGGTGGTGTGTTCAAACCCAGCCTCGGCTGAGCTGCACAAAAACAAAAATAGCCAGGCGTTGTGGCGGGCACCTGTAGACCCAGCTACTCCAGAGGCTGAGGCAAGAGAATTGCCTAAGCCCAGGAGTTGGAGGTTGCTATGAGCTGTGTAATGCCATGGCGCTTTACCAAGGGCGATGAAGTGAGACTCTGCCTCTACAAAATAAATAAATAAATAAAAATAAAATAAATAAAATAGATAATAGGCAGGTGAGCATAGATAACAATTTTATATTGCACACGAACTTTATGGCCACCCTGTGTGCCAATAACAAAAGATAAATACAAGTCACATTGCACACCTCTTGTAATTGCAGAAGTCAAATGTGACTTGAGTATTATAAATGTAATACAGTTTTTTCCTTTCTATAAAATGTGGATACACTTTTTGGTACCCTCTGTGTTTTGGTGGTATGTATCCATATTACTCACATTTCATTGGCCACAGCAAGTCACATGGCCATACTTACTCCAAGGGGGCTAGTGAAATACAACCCTACTAACCCGTGCCCCCAACTCTGTGTCAGAAGGGCCACTATCCCCAGCTGTGCTAACAGCCACCCTTGTGGCAAAGGGTTGATCCCACACGTCCAGTAACTATCCATTGCCCCCTGTCCCCTGGAACACAACCCCCACAGCATCGACACATAAGAATCTGGGTTGGTCTTTATCTTCTAGCAAAATTGAACTCATTGAGCAACCCAGCCTTGACTTTGGTTAGACATGAAAACCACAACCATATTTCATGCCTGACCCTGAGATAGCGTGGGTCTGGCAAGGAGCTAGAGAGAGCGGAAAAAACCAGGGGCAAGCTGGCTTAGGGTTGGTATGTGATTTATTACCAAATAATGACATGCTATGTGAGGGCTGGGATCACACACTTAAGTTTGAGCCACAAGGAGAGTCTGCCCAGTATATTCCCAGCATCCATTACCTGTTTTACCCATCATCATTCGTGACTAGGATTTTGTAGGTTCTGAAAGGAAGTCAAGTCAGCTCCAGGGTGTGTGTGAGGATTTGTGTGCATGTGAGAGACAACGAGCCAGGATTACAGGTACAAAGAGCCAAGGGAAGTCTTTGGGGAGCACAGCCCCTGCTGATGCCCAGGAGAGGGGAGGACAGGTCTCTGCCCAAGCCTTCTGCATCCAAACGTGTGTGCCAAGCCTTCTCCCTCAGGGCTGCAATGCCCAGAAACGCCCTCCTTCCTGGGCTTTTCCTCATCCCCCTCCAGGATGCACCAAAGGAGAAGCATCTAGGGAAAGGGCCGGAGTATCTGGGGAATGAAAGGGGAAGAAACAGGTAGAGTTTCAGTTTGAGGGCAGAGCCCAGTGAGACTCAGGACAGAGGCCCATGGGGACAGGGACACAGAAGGACTGTCAGAAGTTCAGGGGTCTAGGGCTCTGCTGCTTACCAGTTAGGCAGCTGGCAATCTCGAAACCTCTCTAAGCCATAGTTTCCTCAGTGTGAACTGAGGCTCATAGCAACCCCCACCCCGTGAGGCTGTTGCAGGAGCAGGTGAGCCTCTGAAAAACTATCACGGTCTTGGCAGCAGGCAGCAGAGCAGCAGGCCCGTGGCTGCTGTCCCTTGGGCCCTGGTATGGGGCAGGGCCTGGAGAGAAATCCTTGCTGCCCCAACCTGGGTGAACTTCAGAATGAGGAGGAGAGACAAGTCCAGGGGGAACCAGTTACCCAATGGGCAAAGGCCCATATGAGCGCCAGGGCCTCCAACCCTTCTCAGTCCCTGACTGTCCTGTGTCAAGACCTTCCTTGGCATTTGCTAGTTCCCAGGGCCCTACTTGGTGGGGTGGGGTGGGGTTCTGGAGGCAGAAGGAGAAATTTCAGAGCCTGTCCCTTAAGAGCTCATAGTCTAACTGGGCGGGGTGGGGGTAGGAACACTTCCTCACTATCCAGAAAACAAGACAAGAAACTGTGGTTTGGAGTGAGCAGGAAGAGTTCGGGCTGGGAGGCAGAGTCAAGGAAGGAGCTGGAGCCTGAAGGATGGGAAGGACTAAACACGAAGAGAAGGGGAAGGCAGGGCTCTGCGGGCAAGGGGGCTGGAGGGGGCAGCTGAGCTGATACCCTGGGGACAGGAGCAGGGGGCCACAGGACGGACAGATAGGAGTCTGGGGCTTTGCTTGGTCAGAGATGGGAAAGGGTCTCCTAGATGAGCACCTAGGGTACCCTATCAAGACAAGGCAGATGTTGGGGAATTAGGGACGCTGAGTTCACATTCCATGGTGCAGACAGGGGAATAGCAACTGTCTCTGGATGAGGTCCCCCACGCCCTATTCAATAGGTCTGGAGACAGGACCTCGATTGACTGCCCTACAGCCAGGCCCTGGCTGTGTTGACACACGGGCCCTTCCCCCTGCCTGAGGAGCTGAGATGTGGCATTGTTAAGCTGGAAGTGAGTCACAGAGCTTTTCCTTCCATCTCTTCCTCTCTGCTTCGCGTGCCTGCCCACCCTGCACATTCTCATTCTCTCTCTCTGTAACACACACACATACCTTTCAAAATCCATGAATTAGAAATAAGTGAAATAAGTGGACGATCAACATCAATCCCACAGTCCGGGCCAAGGGTGGTGAGGGGCTTGGCTCAGGGTCCTGAGCATGTGAACACCTGCAAAGTGGGTGGTGTGAATAAGTGTGCAGGTTCGGACGGGGCAGGGTATCTCTGGATTCCTGAGTTTGTGGAGGTCAGGAGGGGCATTGGTCAAGGCACAGAGGCACGCTAGTGTCTGTGAGGTCGTGGGTGGAGGGGAGTTTCCAGGGTTGTAGGTAGGTGTATGTGCTCCTTAGCTGAGCCACCGCGGTACAGGGCGCCTGTACAGAGCTGGACAGCCACCTGATGAGTGTGCGAGGGGGTGGGTGCTGGTGGTGGAGGAAGTGTCTGTCTGTCTATGTCTGGACAGCCAGCCTTTGCCTCTGGCCCTGCAGGACATGCTCACACAAGTTTGCAGCCGCATCAGTGTCACACCCGCCAGCTGTTTCCAGAGGCAGCCACTCTCACCCTCCCAACAGTGACCCACCTGCCACACTGAGCCCAGGCAGAGAGGAGGGTCTCCAGGAGCGCAGGGCGCACCTGCTCTCGCTGAAGACGACGCCTTCTGTCCCCATATAGGAGCTCCTCCCACTCCACGACGTTGCCCTGAAGGGAGGTCCTGACTCCTCTTTCTCTCCCAGCCTCAGTCTCCTTGGGTGTCAGAGGAGGACAATGATCTCTCCAGAAAGGTCACTGCACCCACCAAGTGAGCCTGGAGGTGGGGCAGGCGGGAAGCTCGGCTCAGCAATGCCGGGCAGGAGCAGGGGGCGGAGAGGGCCTCCCTTCTCCCTTCCGCTCTGCACTCTGCGGAAACACAACAGGGCCTCCCAGTGGGGCGGGCACAGGTCCCTGGGCCATCTCTAGGGGGCGCTGGACGGCAGCCAGCACTTACCTGCACCTGTCCCTGAGCAAAAGACAGTTTTAAAAAAAACCCAGGGCACTCCGAGGTCTACTAAAAAAAAACAAACAAACCAACCAACCCAGGGCAGACCCGAGGCTGTGCGTGAATGGGCGATGGAACCTCACTGGGGCCAGTCTGGAGGGTTTGTCTGTGGGGCGTGTGATTTCTATCACACACTGGCCTCAAAAAGAGCACAAGAGGGGCGGCTCCATGGGCTCGTGGAGCAGAGCGCTGGCCCCATATACTGAAGGTGGTGGGTTCAAACCCCGCCTCGGAGTAACTGCAAAAAACAAACAAACAAACAAAAACACAGCGGGACGTTGTGGCAGGCGCCTGTAGTCCCAGCTACCTGGGAGGCTGAGGCAAGAGAATTGCCTAAAGTCCAGGAGTTGGAGGTTGCACTGAGTTGTGTGATGCCTCAGCACTCTACCAAGGGCGATAAAGTGAGACTCCGTCTCTACAAAAAAAAAAAGCACCAGAGGTCCCTCTGAAAATAAAACCCCAGGCTAACTCGAGCTGGGCTTCCCGGTGGGATGATCAGGTTGTCCCTAGATAATTTGATTTAGGCCCCACTCCTTCTGGATCCTCCGTGGAGGGAGGTGACGAGGGATAATTGAGGTCTGCCTTCTTTCCTTCTTCTTTGCAGCCTCCTACTGCCTAGAGTCCCTCAAGGAAGTGAGAACCTGCAAGTTCAGCCCCCGGGTAGGGGGGCAGCAGGCAGGGAGAGGGGACCATCTCCCAGCATGGGCTCACTTGGGGAGTCCAGCCTCCTAAACATGGCTGCTTCTTCTGGGATTAACCCTGTAATTGGAGGTCCCTGGGGGCAAAGCCTTGTCCCCCACCCTCAAGCAACCAGGCTCCCTGGGTGCCTGCATTGCCAAGAGGGAGGCAGCTCCAGGGGCAATTCTGAATTCTTGCTGGGGGGTCGGGGGGAGCTTCCGGTCCCAGGAGGGGCCTCCATCCTCCAGCACTGCCCATCCATAAAGGGCATTTGTGCCCAGGCAACACCCGCCCACCTGGGGCTGGGGGGCCAGGGCTGCCGCAAACACAGTGCTGCAGTGAAAGTGGGACAAACGCGCCTGTGTGCACCCTGGCTGAGGTGCCGGAGGAAGCCCGGTTGGGGCCGAAGTGTTAATGGGCCTCCTTCCTGCCCTGCCTGCCAGCTCCTTGGTGCTCATCCCGTCTCTTCTGAAATGTTCGCTTCCGCTTGGTCCCAGCACACAGCCTCCACGTCCCTGGCCACAGATCTGTCCTTCTTTGACAAACATGCCGCTCAGCCCTCTGGTTTATGGCTTTTCCGTGTGCCTGCCTTCATGTGGTTGGGAACCAGCACTCTGGTCCCTGGAGCAGAGGCTGGGCCTGGGGTGGAGCAGGCTGGGGCTGGGGGCAGGGGATGGGGCTACTGGGCTCCCCAAGCAACAGAGGAAACTGGAATCCTGCTGTTCCAGAAACAAGAACACAAGGGCCCACCAGAGAACAACACAGAGGGGGAGAAGGGGGGGTTGTGCCATGAGCTCCCTGTTCTAATGGAGGACAGGCCAGGGAAGGGGTCCACAGGGACCAGATGCAGGAGCCAAGAGGGCTCCCCAGAAAAGGCTGCACTTGAAGCGTGGAGAGGACAAAGGAGGCTATTCCAGAGGGGACAGCTGGCCCACATGTTAGCAAGCAGCAACTACAACAAGGGAAGCCAATGTATACATGGGTTTGTTTTTATTTTTGTTTTGTTAGGTAACAACTGTGTCCTGTACTGAGCAAGTCTCATGAATTCATGATCTTGTTTACTTTCACCAAACTCACAAGTACTATCAACCCCATTTTACAGGTGACAACACTGGGGCCCAGAGAGGTAAAGTAGCCTGCTGGGATCATAGAGCTGGTTGGTGGCAGGGCCAGAGATAGATGTCCCAACAGACAGCCAAGGCAGCGCCCACGTGTTAAAGAAAAACTACTGCCCAGTGCAGCCTTACCAGTCAGTGTTGGATTTTTGTATCAAGGCCTATTACTGCCCATTTGGTGTCCCTCAGTCAGCCCCCAGAGGGCTGTCAATTCTTGTCTAGAAATTCCAGGACTGTCTGTGCCCTCAGAGACTCTGGGGCGCACGGGGGCCTCCAGCCCCTTCAGAATCAATTGCAAGCCGATGTGTCCCACATTAGAGAACAAATTTTTAAATGTACTTAGAGGCTGTTGAATAAAAGACACAATCAGGCTAGGTGAGATGGCTCACACCTGTAATCCTAGCACGCTGGGAGGCCGAAGCAGGTGAATTGCTTAAGTTCAGGAGTTTGAAACCAGCCTGAGAAAGAGCGACACCTCATCTCTAAAAAATAGCCAGGCTAGGCTCAGCACCTGTGGCTCAATGGGCTAAGGCGCCAGCCACGTACACCTGAGCTGGCGGGTTCAAATCCAGCCCGGGCCCGCCAAACAACAATGACGGCTGCAAGCAAAAAATGGCCGGGCGTTGTGGCAGGCGCCTGTATCCCAGCTACTTGGGAGGCAGAGGCTGGAGACTCGCTTGAGCCCAGGAATTGGAGATTGCTGTGAGCTGTGATGCCATGGCACTCTATCCAAGGTAACAGCTTGAGGCTCTGTCTCAAAAAAAAAAAAATAGCCAGGCTACTAGGGAAGCTGAAGCAAAAGGATCTCTTGAGCCCAAGAGTTTAAATTTGATGTAAGCTACAATGTCATGGCACTCTACCAAGGGTGACAAAGTGAGACTTTGTCTCAAAAAAGGGGAAAAAAATTGGGTATGGTGGCTCATGCCTGTCATCCTAGCACCCTGGGAGGCCCAGGTGAGTGGATTGACTTAGCTCCCGTGTTGGAGACCTGCCTGAACCAGAGCAAGACCTCATCTCTAAAAAGAGCCGGGCATTTTTGCAGGGCCCATAGTCCCAGCTACTTGGGGAAGCAAGAGAATCACTGGAGCCCAAGAGTTTAAGGTTGCTGTGAGCTATGACCCCACAGCACTTTACCATGGGTGACAAAAAATAAATAAATAAATAAAAAGACACAAAAGACACAATCATTTAAAAGCATAATAAATGTATATTTGCTGATAATTATTTGTATTTTTTTCTCAAAGAATTTTAAAAATACAACTACTGTCATGGCAAACTGTTTCAACAGTGTAAAAGAGTGTTTCTATTTTAAAAGTTCAGAATCTATTTTACATACCTTTACACGGAGACCCTGAAAGGTACTGTGTCCTGGTCAAGCTTCAGAGCAAGCTGGGGCCCAAGAAGGATAAAGAAAGCAGGTGGTGCTCCCTTCTGTCTGTTCTGGGCAGCATCCTCATCCCCTCAAGGAGGGGGCTTTCCCCAGGACTGCAGAGCAGACTCTGGAGGGCACAACCCAGGAAGGAATGAGGGCCTTTGAGAAATTCAAAGGCAGCCTAGCCTGGCTCTAGAAAAGTAAAAACAATCCCAGGAATGGAGAAAGCCCCCAGCCTCATCTACTATTTACTTCTCAGAGTCTTTCAGAAACCCAGCACTGGCAGCCTTCACAGGTCCTGCTATGTACCGACAAGCAAGAGGACAGGGGTGTCCCCATATGTACTACTAGGCTAACAGGATAGACCACCCCCTAATGGAAGAAAGCAAAGGAAAGACATTTCTGGAGCATTTACTGTATGGCTCGCACTGTGTTTTTACAAGTTAGTAATCTTGTTTTGTTTTTAATCTCAACAACCTTGTAAAGTATAATAGATCTGAAGTCTTCCATTTTTACAGGTACATTTCACAGAGGTTAAAAGGCAGAACCAGCAAATAAACTTGACCCGACATCATGAGGCCTGATCTGTGTTCTGGGGGCCTTCTCAGAGAAGAGTGGGGAGGAGCTGGCCCAGCCCTCCCAGCCCCCACAGCCCCAGCCCCAGCGAACATCCTCTCTGCCTGCCTTTATTGTTCGCAAAACCGAAAAAGCGATGATGGTTTTCCTTCCTCTCTTTAAGAAAACAACAGAATCAAAACAAACAGAGAAGGGGAACTCCCCTCCTGTACCTTTTGCCAGAAATAAAAGGAAGAAATAGTCCTAGTCATGACCTGTGCCACCCTGCTACTGGAACAAGGTCCGGGAGGGGAAGAGAGCACACCCTTCACTGAGACCCAGAGCCTCAGGACCCCTTAATTCCTGATATTGATCCAAGCCCAACCTCATCCCAGCAAACTCTCCTTCCTCCTTCCTACCTCTCCCGGTCTGTCCCCTCACACCCAAGAGCCAACACATACACACACAGCTGAAACATCCCAAAGAGTTTTGTTAAATCCTTAGGAAGGGCAAAGAGGAAATAAAAACATATCAGTTCAAGAAATAAAAACAGGCTCGGCGCCTGTGGCTCAACAGGTTAAGGCGCCAACCACATACACCTGAGCT
This sequence comes from Arctocebus calabarensis, assembly GCA_963573935.1. Taxonomy (NCBI): domain Eukaryota; kingdom Metazoa; phylum Chordata; class Mammalia; order Primates; family Lorisidae; genus Arctocebus; species Arctocebus calabarensis. The sequence goes on from CAUYON010146351.1 coordinate 93,967, forward strand.
GGCGGGTTTGAATCCAGCCCAGGCCTGCCAAACAACAATGATGGCTACAACCAAAAAATGGCCAGGCGTTGTGGCAGGCGCCTATAGTCCCAGCTACTCGGGAGGCTAAGGCAAGAGAATCACCTAAGCCAAGGAATTGGAGGTTGCTGTGAGCTGTGATGGCACAGCACTCTACCTAGGGTGACAGCTTGAGGCTCTGTCTCAAAACAAAAAAAAAAAAGAAAGAAAAACAGCCCCCAAATGCACACTAGGAACTTCAACCTCCCATGGCCAGTTGCTTTTTGGGGATCCCAGGCTTTCCCTATTTCTTACTCTTGATCTATCTGCACTGAAGCCACCAAATGGCAGGAATAGCTTCATGGGTCCCTTTCTTCCAGGCCCTAAATTTGAGCTTGGCTGTACCTCTGCTGCCTCAACAGTCAAAGTCTAGAGCAGCATTGGGTTCATGGTAACACAGGACACTCACCTCTGCACTGACAGGAGCCCTCCCATTTATCACTCAGTGATACTAGATACTAGTGTTACTAGTTGCCTTTAGTAACACAGGATGCTCCCTTCTGCATTGACAGGATAAATGGGAGGGCTCCTGTGAGTGCAGAGGTGAGTGTGCTGTGTTACTAAAGGCAACTAGGCTGCCTTTAGTCCTAGATACCTTCTGCTGATTGGCTCATATGGAGTGACTGGCAGCCTTCAGAGATCTCTCCACCCTGTACACGGTTGTGGCCTTAAAGGCTCAGCAGCCAGATGTGGTGGCTCACGCTTGTAATCCTAGCACTCTGGGAGGCCAAGGCAGGTGGATTACCTGAGGTTCAAGACCAGCCTGAGCAAGAGCCAGCCCCCTTCTCTAAAAATAGCTGGGCATTGTGGTGGGCACCTGTCATCCTAACTACTTGGGAGCCTGAGGCAAGAGACTCGCTTAAGCTCAAGAGTTTGAGGTTGCTATGAACTGTGATGCCACGGCATTCTACCAAGGGTGACAAAGTGAGATTCTGTCTCAAAAAAAAAGAGGCTCAGCAGTGTTGTCATTATTGAGCCTACAGTAATAGGACTGTGGTCTCATAGAACAGTCCCACTCAGGAATTTGTGTGCTGTGTTGAAGGTCAGACTTCAAGGTAAGTTGGAGAACACTTTTTCTCTATTGAGACTAATTAGTCTCAGCCAATACTAAATGAATTCTTTGTAATGTACTCAGCACTGTGTACCTGGTCCTGGGGGAAATGTAAAGAGAAGATGAGTCTGAAAGCCTCCCAGGGGCCTGAGAGGTGGTAGCAGGGAAGGAATTCTGTCTAAACAATTATAAAGGGTCCAAATTTGGAAACTCCTCCACTCTTAGAGCTGTTGGGAGGTTAGAAGGGAAAGGGCACATTTATGATTTTACTAACTGTTTGAGGATTACTGACCGTAAGACCGTAAGCTTTCTGAGGACAGGGGCTGTCTTGCCATCTTGTATCCCAGGGACAATAAGTCTTATGCTTAGGAGGTGCTCAACAGGCATCTAGTGGATGAATGGCCAGTGTCTGGGCCTCCCTGGCAGCTGATGGTCAGAAGAGGTTAAGCAAGGACTACTCTCCCCACAGGGCTGAGGCTGGATCTTCCACCCGTCTGAGCAGTCCCTTTTCCTCAGCATCCCTATTGCTCCATCCAACCTTCATCCTTTCTCATCTGAACATTAAGGCAATCATCCTCTTTTGCATTTTAACTTTAATGCATCCTCAAGCAGCTTCTGGAGTTATTGTGCCAAAACACAGGCTAGATTGTATTATGTCCTTCCTCAGGAGCCTTCACTGACTCCCTATTGCTCAATGAATAAAGTCCTGGCTTTCTAGCCCAGCAATTAAGGCAATAACTACCATCTCCTCCAATCCTTCCCCACCTACCCACTGTAACTGAAATGAGCACAGTGGTTAAAGGATTAGGCTCTAGTCAGGCCCCTGAGTTTAGATGTGGGCTCCACTCCTTACCAGGTGGTGACCTAGGGCAAGTTATGATATTAATACTTTTTGAGCCTCTATTTCTTCTTTATAAAATGAGGATAATAAGAGTATCCACCTCAGGCAGGATTTAGTGGCTCACGCCTATAATCCTAACCCTTTGGGAGGCTGATGTGGAAGGATTATTTGAAGCCAGGAGTTGAGACCAACCTGAGCAAGAGCAAGACCCCATCTCTACAAAAAAATTAAAAAATCAGCCAGAGTATTTGTCTTTAGTTCCAGCTACTCAGGAGGCTGAGGCAGGAAGATCATATGAGCCTAAGAGTTTGACTTTGCAGTGAGCTATGATGTCACCACTGGACTCTAGCTAGGGTGATAGAGCAAGACTTTGTCTAAAAAAAAAAAAAAAAAAATACAAATTTTAAAAATCAAAATAACAGGGTGGCGCCTGTGGCTCAGCAAGTAGAGTGCTGGCCCCATATACCGAAGGTGGCGGGTTCAAACCCAGCCTCAGCTGAACTGCAAAAAACAGAAAAATAGCCGGGCGTTGTGGTGGGCACCTGTAGTCCCAGCTACTCAGGAGGCTGAGGCAAGAGAATCACCTAAGCCCAGGAGTTGGAGTTTGCTGTGAGCTGTGTGACACCATGGCACTATATCGAGGGCAATAAAGTGAGACTGTCTCTACAAAAAAAAATAATAATAATAACAAATTTTACATAGCATTTACATTGTATTAGATATTATAAGTAATCTACAGATGATTTGATGATTTAAAATATATGGGAGGATGGGGTGGCATCTGTAGCTCAAAGGAGTAGGGTGCTGGCGCCATATACCGGAAGTGGCAGGTTCAAACCTGGCCCTGGACAAAAACTGCAAAAAAGAAAAGAAAAGAAAATCTCTTATGGGCGGCACCTGAGATTCAGTGGGTAGGGAGCCAGCCCCATATACCAAGGGTGGCAGGTTCAAACCCAGACCCAGCCAAACTGTAACAAAAAATAGCTGGGTCTTGTGGCAGGTGCCTGTAATCCCAGCTACTTGGGAGGCTGAGACAAAAGAATTGCCTTAGCCTAGGAGCTGGAGGTTGCCATGAGCTGTGACACCATGGCACTCTAGCAAGGGTGATAAAGTGAGACTCTGTCTCTTAAAAAAATTAATATATATATGTATATATATATATGGGAGGATGTGTATAAGTTATACAAGGTCTGGCAATTAAGTTCTCAAACTTGCCACCATGCACTTGTATTGGTGGCACTACACAAACAACTCAGTAAGGTTTTATAACCTTGGTATATCAGTGTCTCACAGTGCTGGTGTTGATATGTGGCAAAGTCTTGCTGGGTGGCATTCATTATTGTTGTGCTTTTTGTGTGCCCTTGTGAGAATGTGAGGATGTCAGAGCTTGCATTAGAGCAATGAATAAATATTCATAAATTTCTTGTCGAAATTGGCAAGAGTGGAAGCAAAACAGGGACATGTTAGTCCAAGTTTACATGGATAATGCCATGGAGGAAATGGATTAATCATTTTTCTGAGGGGAGAGAAAGTTTCACTGATAAGAGGACATTAGGGAAGATGGTAATGAGCAGAACTTGCAAAAATTCATTGAATTGTACATCATAATTGTTGGCTAACTGTGAGAAGGACAGTAGACCAAGTAAACATCAATAGAGAAACAAGAAAATCTTTACTGAAAATCTTGGCCCACAACTCATGTTTCTTGCATCATGACAATACACCAGCTCTCACAGCACTGTCTGTGTGGAAGATTTTAGCCAGTAAACTAAAAGCATGTTAGAACACTTTCCCCCCTCACTTGATCTGGCTCCCAATGACTTTTTTCTTGACCCAAAGATAAAGGAAATATTAAAAGGAAGACATTTTGATAACATTCAGGACATCAAGGATAATACAATGACAACTCTGATGGCCATTCCACAAGAGTTCCAAAATTGCTTTGAAGGATAAACTAGGCACTGGAGTGGATGCATAGCTTCCCAAAGGGAATGCTTCAAAGGTGACTGTAGTGATATTCAACAATGAGGTATAAGCACTTTTTCTAGGATAACTTTGTGAACTTAATCATCAGACCTCATATGCAAATGCTAAGCTAGTTTATATCAGGGACTAGGACATCTGCCAATTTTCTTATCCGTGGGAGTCCTGGAACTAATCCCCCACAGATACTGAGGGAGGGACAACTGTACACAGTAGCGGTCCCAATGCTTGTCAGCTTTCCTCAACATTATGAGGATGATAGTTTTGTCTTCCTCACTGGCCCAGGAAACTTCTAGAGCCCAGGTTCCAGCTCAGCATGGGGCCATTGTAGGAGCTCAATACTACTTCCTGAGCTGTACTATAGAGCAGGGGGTACAACCCAAACAGGGGGCCTGGGAGCTGGTTAATATGACCACTCCCTGGCCCTGGTATACACCTACTCAGTGGTTCAGATCCAGGTCTTTGTAACTTCCTCAGGTTGGTTCAGGCCCCTCAGTGTCCCAACCACACACAGGGCAGATAAGTCTTGGTCAATGCACTGTTACAAAGTAGTTATCTGTTGATGCAGCTGGCTCCCCAAGGAATGTGCCCTCCCCTCTCACTCTTCTTTGCAGTCTGGGTCAGCAGCAGCCCATAGAGGTTTTGATGAACGAATTAATGAATTTGGTCTGTGATCATGAGCATATTTCCTGTCCTATTCTTGGCAATGGGAAGGCACACTCTCTTCCAGATAAGTGAAGAAGGGGCCCAGAAGTGGAGAAGGGGGCAGAGCCAGGAGAGGAGTAGAAGGACTCAGTGACACCTACTAGGGTCAGGTCAGGTGGGATCCACCAGGTGAAGGCCAGCATAGAGAATCATCCCATGTCCCATGGGCCTCTACGGGGGAGCTCTGGTGCCGCATGGGAATGGAAGTGCATGGGCCCTTGGCAAGGCCAATTAAAAAAAAAAAAAAAAAAGGAAGTCTGTGTTTCTACTCTCTTCCCATCCAGGGACTCAATCCCAGAGACTTCCCACAGGATCTGCCCCACCCTCCCAACCATCAGCACCAGCTGTGTGACCTTGAACTGGTCACCACTCATCCCTGGACCTCCCAGGTTTCATCTGCACTGACCAGGGCTCAAGGTGCCATCATGGACAGGTGACTGGGAAGGAATCCAGGGATAGGATACTAGTTCTCTGGCCACCCTCTGCTGGGGTGTTGGCCCAGGCCACTGGGTTTCAGGTTTCAGCTTTCAGAGTGTTTTCCTGTCTAGGGCACTTTCTATTTTTCAATACTTTTCCTATCACAGCCAAACAACAGAAAAGGAAATTGGTTGAGCCTTCTAAAGAACTAGGGCTGGCAGGGTGGGACGGGGAGAACCCACCATGGGAAAAACTGGACAAGAGGGGGAGCAGCCTCTCCACCCTTTCTCCCCACTGCCCACTCCCCCTCCCTCCAGGGCTGACTCATTGTTTTGCAGCAAACAGCAGGCAGCCCGCCCCAGCAGATTCTGCTGCAGCCCCAGAGCTGGCTGGGTTCAATCCCAGCCCTCCCAACTGCCTGCGGCCCTGAACGATTGGGTTATCTCTGCCCGCATCCCCTTTGTTTGGGGTGGCCACTTGTTTGCTCAAGGTAAACAAACTCTGAACATGTGTGAAAAGAAGGGACCATTATCTCCAAGGTTCTCAGGGGCCTGAATGTGCACAAAAACTTTCAAAGCCCCCTCTGCCTCCAAAGAGGTTACCCCACAAAAGGAGGGATTTTTAGCATGTAGCTTCCAGGAGTAGCTGCCTGGACTTTTGCCCCAGCTCTGGCACTAACTGCTGGTGACCTTGAGCCAGTCCCTGATCTTCTGCTTCCATCTGCCCATCTGTAAAATGTTGTAACTATAGTACCTACATCAGGGCCGTGCCCATACCTCAGTGGGTAGGGTGCAGGCCACATACACCAAGGCTGGTGGGTTTGAACCCGGCCTGGGCCAGCTAAAACAACAATGACAACAACAACAACAATTAAAAAAAAAATAGCCAGACATGGTGGTGGGCTCCTATAGTCCCCGCTATTTGGGAGGCTGAGATAAGAGAATCCCTTAAGCCCAAGAGTTTGAGGTTGCTGTGAGCTGTGACGCTACAGCACTCTACCGAGAGCAACATAGTAAAACTCTGTCTCAAAATAAATGAATAAATAAACAAATAATAAAAAATAGTACCTACATCATAGAGCTGTTGTGAGGATTGATGAGTTCATATAACTTTTTTGTAGAGATAAGAGTCTTACTTACTTTATCGCCCTCGGTAGAGTACCGTGGCGTCACACAGCTCACAGCAACCTCCAACTCCCGGGCTCAGGTGATTCTCTTACCTCAGCCTCCTGAGTAGCTGGGACTACAGGTGCCTGCCACAACACCTGGCTATTACTTTGTTGACGTTTGGGCTGGGATTGGGTTCAAACCTGCCATCCTCAGTATATGGGGCCCGGTGCCCTACCCACTGAGCCACAGGCACTGCCCGAGGCCGCTTGAGGTTAACCTTTTTAAAGAGCTATGTATAAAAGATGTTAAACTGGAAGAAGGGATACTACAAGTCATGTTATATAGACCTGAAGCCCAAAGTTGGACTCACAGGGATTTGTGGGTCCTCCCTCCCCCACCCTGCCCCCTCGCAGCAGGCCTGGCCCTTCACTCTGCATCCCTGAGCCAGGGCGCTGATGTGCCCAGCGGGATGGGACCCAGGCCCTAAGCTCCTTTTCAAATGGAAGCCACACAGGAAAGTCCTCCCAGGAGGTGGGCGCCAGTGTGTGAGGGTCTGGCCACCTGAGGGCTTACTCTGAGACACTTTGGGATTTTCAGCCAGAGCTTTGGAATTCCAAAAAGATATCCCCATGGAAAGGCCTGCAGGGGTGAAGTGATGGTTGGAGAGAGGGTGTCATGGCAGGTGCCATCACCTCTCACCAACAGTGGGACCTACCCTGCCATTTTCTCATCTTGACTTATTTTCCCAGAAATAGCCAATTTCTTAGGCTCAAGTTCCAGATTCAAATACTGATTCTGACACCCACTAGCTGGGAGACTTCGAGCAAGTTACTTCCTCGCTGAAGCTCCATTTCTTGTGTGGTGTGCCAGGGATTAGATGAGGCAACATAGGCAAAGCCTTAGTGGGAAACCGGGGCTCCAGCATCAGGCGTCTTCTTCCTCTCCCCCACCCCACTCTCCTCTCAGTCCCCAGTCCCAGCCCTAAGACTCCCAGGGTTCTTAAACAACTCTGGTCTCCTTACCTTTAGGCTGACTCCATTTGGCAGGAGCTGGTTCCCCTCCTGCCTTTGCAACCTGCATCCTTTCTAAAGAAGTCCCAGCGCCTCAAGCATGCCTTTTCCACCTCTTCCCTCCTGGTTCCCCTAAGGCTGCCTATACTGCATAAAGCTGGCAGAACCCAAGAGATTTGGGGTGACATGTAGCCTCCTCCATTCACTCACAGTGTGAGCCTGGACAAGTCACAGGCGTCGCCTCTGACATGCATCATTTATTCAGCCAATATTTCTGAGCACTTGCTCTGTGCCCAACACAGTGGGTGCTGCAGGTACAGTGAATTAGGTGATAGACCCGATCCCTGCCCTCAGAGAGGAATAGTTTAGCAAAGGAGGTAAATATTAAATAGATACCCAGACACATAATACTGAGCACTAAAGACAGGGAAGGGAGCAATAGGATCCTGTTTCCTGGAGGGCTCCAGAGAAGGTTTCTCGGATGGACGGTCAGACCAGACACTGAAGGATATCTAGAAATGACAGGTGCGGGGGACGTAGCCAGCAGAACTAGCACGTCTAAAGGCCCTGAGGTCAGAAGAGTTTTGTACCCCATGTCCTAAAAGGAGGCCTTCATGAATGAGTGAGTGAGCAAGACAGACCCAAGTTGAGCCTGGAAGAGCAGAAACAGGGCTGAATCTGGCAAGATCACACAGGCCTTGGGAAAGGCTGCGGAATAAAACCACTGAGTGGTTTTAAGTGTGAGGGGCCATGGTTAGAGCTCTTTCAAAAATACCTCCAGTAACTAAATGGATAATGACTTGGAGTAGATTTTGTGAGACAGGGGAAGAAGTGATCTTTCTAGGGGGAGAGGGGCTGTAGTTGGATCCTTTTGGAGGGAATAGTAGAGCTGAAGAGGAGGGGGCAGAGCCAATAGGTGCCTCGTGTACATAGTAAGACTTGGTGATAGGGCAGTCATGGAGGTCAAAGGAGAAGGTGTTGAGTATAACTCCCAGGCTCCTGACCTTGGAAACTGGGTGGAGCCAGTTACCTAAGAGAAGAAGCCCTGGGAAGGGACAGATTCGTAGGGAGCAGAGCAGGAGTTTAGTTTTAGGGATCTATATCATGTGCACAGCTGGATATATCAGACCTGAGTTTAAAAGAAAGGCCTAGATTGAAAATTGGAAATTGTAGAGATGAAATAGGGCATGCCTGTGGCTCAGTGAGTAGGACACCGGCCCCATGTACCAAGGATGGTGGGTTCAAACCCGGCCCTGGCCAAATTGCAACAAAAATATAGCTGGGTGTTGTGGTGGGTACCTGTGGTCCTAGCTACTTAAGAGGCTGAAGCCAGAGAATTGCCTAAGCCCAAGAGCTGGAGGTTGCTTTGAGCTGTGAAACCACAGCACTCTACCGAGGGTGACAAAGTGAGACTCTGTCTCTTAAAAAAAAAAAAAAAGAGAGAGAGAGGCTCAGTGCCTGTGGCTCAACAGGCTAAGGTGCCAGCCACGTACACCTGAGCTGGCGGGTTCAAATCCAGCCCGGGCCCGCCAAACACCAATGCCCGCAGCAACCAAAAAAAAAAAAAAAAAAAAAAATGCCCAGGCATTGTGGCGGGCGCCTGTAGTCCCAGCTACTTAGGAAGCGGAGGCAAGAGACTCGCTTAAGCCCAGGAATTGGAGGTTGCTGTGAGCTGTGATGCCACAGCACTCTATTCAGGGTGACAGCTTGAGGCTCTGTCTCACAAAAAAAAAAAAAAAAAAAAAAAGAGATGAAATAAAAAAAATGGGAATGTGAAGATTGCCTGGGAGAGAATAATCAATGGTAATCAAAGAGTACCCAGGCCCAGGGCCTAAGGAGCACCCCACTTAAGTGTCATGTGAAGTCAGAGGCTCAGTTTCCTCATCTGTAAAATGGAGATGATAGTACCGAAAGCTCACAGAATAACTGCAGATATATTACATAATGGATGTAAGGTGTTTACCCAGTACCTGGAGCATAGTAAAAGACAGTAAATGGCCAGGCACAGTGGCTCACACCTGTAATCCTAGCACTCTGGAAGGCTGAGGCAGGCAGATTGCCCAAGCTCAGGTGTTCAAGATCAGCCTAAGCAAGAGCAAGGCCCTGTCTCTAAAAATGTAGTGGAGAGTTGTGGCGGGTGCCAGCTACTTGGGAGGCTGAGGCAAGAGAATCACTTGAGCCCAAGAGTTTGGGGTTGCTGCGAGCTAGCACACCACAGCACTCTATACCAGGGCAACTGAATGAGACTCCATCTCAAAAAAGTAAAAATAAAAATAAAAGAATAAATATACAGTAAATGATGGGGAGGAATGATGCATTTGGCCAGTAATTTTCTTAATTTGCAGGAGATAGAAACTCAAACGCTGTTTAGTTTCTTTTCTTTCTTTTTTTTTTTTTTTTTTTTTGCAGTTTGGCCGGGGCTGGGTTTGAACCTTCCACTCTTGGTATATGGGGCCGGCGCCCTGCTCACTGAGCCACAGGCACGGCCCCTGTTTAGTTTCTTTTAGAAAACGAATAGTTTATTCAAAGGATTCCCAAAGCTCCCACAATCAGAGAACTCAGTTGCCAAGCCATGCACACAGACAGGGCAGGAATTAGGTCTTTCTCCCATTCTCACTAAATATCCCTTCTTCATTTCCCAGTGGAGACAATTCCATTTTCTCCCAGGTCTCTGACTTCTCTCAGTGACAGGGGACACATCTGCTGAATGGGCCTGTGGTTCACATCTTGATGTTGTAAGAGATGAGTAAGAGAGACTTACCCATGATCGCTCTAATCCCAAGTGAACAAAATCTCTCAGGGAAGGACTCTAACGGGCCCAGCTTTGCTCAGGCACCTACCTTGCACCAGTGAATATCCAGGAGCAAATGGACTGGCTATGCCATCCTAGGGGACAGCGGAAAGCAAAAGGACAGCTGCTAGGTTACCAAAACAATAGGTGTCACCTCAAATTATTATTATTTTTTTTGAGACAGTCTCACCCTATCATCCTGGGTAGAGTGCTGTGACATCATAGCTCACAACAACCTCAAACTCTTGGGCTCAAGTAATCCTCTTGCCTCAGCCTCCCAAATAGCTGGGACTACAGGCACCTACCACAACACCTGGCTACTTTTTCTATTTTTAGTAGAGACATGGTCTCACACTTGGCTCAGGCTGGTCTTGAACTCCTGAGCTCAAGCAATCCACTTGCCTTGACCTCCCAGAGTGCTAGGATTACTGACATGAACCACCACGCCTGGTGGCCCTTCAAATTATTAATGCAGAAGTATACTTACAATTAAAAAGGGGGAGCTGGCTCAGTACCTGCAAGTGACTGAAGACCAAAACAACACCTGGATATGTTTCCATCTATTGAACTGGACACTTTCTTGGCACAACTCGCCCCCTACAACTACCACCCCAGCTTGCAATCACAGGACACACCAGTTGCCTCCTCATATGTCTCTAGCCTATGGTCTCAGTCTTTGCCACCCCCAGGCAGTCCTTGTAAATGAACCATCCTTGGCCCTACTTTAAAGGAAGCCTTCAATAGCCAGGCTCCAGGCTGAGGCCGGTTTCCCTGACTCCACCTTTCTAAACTATCTCTCTCCTTCCTTCATGGCAGGTCTCACATCACTCAAGGTCCAGCTCATCCAAGACCTCCTCCAGGAAGGGACCCCTGACCTTTGCAGCCTTTGTACCCCCTCCCACTGGCCTTTCACTGGCCTGCTGTCATGTTCCTGGCTGACGTGCAGGGATGGCCTACTGTGCCAGTCGCCGAGCTGAGTGCTTTCTCATGCCTCCTCACACTCCAGCCCTCAACACAGACGCTGCTGTCTCCATTTGACAGAGAAGAAGCAGGCTCAGAGATGTGATTCGGGGCACCTTACCAAACCACATCACTGGTTAGAGAAATAGCCAGGACTTGAATCCCAAGCTGACAATCATCCTCTAATGACCTTTGCTCTACACCAGGGGCAAGCAAACTATGACCTGCAGGACAAATTCGACCTACTGTTTGCTTCTGTGGAGCCTGAGAGCTAGATGGCTTTCCTATGGTTGGAGAGGGAAAAAATCAAAAGAAATAAAAAATCAAGGCATATGTAACAATCATATGAAATTAAAATATCAATGTCCATAAATAAAATGTTACTGAAGCACAGTTACATCCATCCATTGGGTATGGGCAGAGTTGAATAGTTGGTTTTCTTTATTTTTATTTATTATTTTTGGACAGAGTCTCACTCTGTTGCTCTGGTAGAATGGTCTGGAATCACAGCTCACAGCAACCTCAAACTCTTAGACTTAAGCAATCCTCCTGCTTCAGCCTCCCAAGTAGCTGGGACCATTGGTGCCTGCCACAACACCTGGCTAATTTTTTCTCTGTTTAGTAGAGGTCTTGCTCTTGCTCAGGCTAGTCACGAATTCTTGAGCTCTAACTTTCTAGGATCACAGGCGTGAGCCACCACATCCAGTCTACAGTTGGATAGTTGTGGCACAGGCCAGAGACCATATCCCCCCCAAACCTAACATTTTTACTATTGGGCCCTTTACAGAAAATGTTTGCCCTAAAGAGTTCTCCCATACAGCCTGCCTTAAACCCTCAGTCCCACAGCCCCAGGGGTCCTGAACATACCCACCTGCCTCTAGGGGTTACTGTAGGGCTTCAGAGGGAAAGTAAGGTGGGCTCTTTGTACCCCCAGATGCTCAAGACCAAAGTTCAAGGCTTGGTGCCTGTGGCTCAAGGGGTTAAGGAGCCAGCCACGTACACCTGAGCTGGTGGGTTCAAATCCAGCCCGGGCCCGCCAAACAACAACAGCCACAACCAAAAAATGGCTGGGCATTGTGGTGGGCTCCTGTAGTCCCAGCCACTTGGGAGGCAGAGGCAGGAGACTCACTTGAGCCCAGGAATTGGAGGTTGCTGTGAGCTGTGATGCCACAGCACTCTATCCAGGGTGACAGCTTGAGGCTCTGTCTCAAAAAAAAAAGATTAAAGTTCAAGACCTAAAAACATCCAGAAAACGCTTCTAAGCTCCTACTGGCATCCCCCTGGCTGTGCTAGGTTGTCCACCCCAGGGCCTGCATGGCAGACTTTTGTCCCAAGAAGACCTGGCTCATTTGGAGTGCTCTCTGGGTCTTGCTTGGTTTTCAAGCCATCCACTCTAAGGAAGGCAGCAGAAGGAACAGGTCTTAATTGGAAGAATGAGTCAGAGAGTCCTTCAGGGACTACCTGGGGTCAGGGAGGAAAGCACTAAGCCCAAAAGTTAGTAGGTAGTAGATGCCAGATGCCCTGCAGCTTTTATGAAGAAGAAGAGGAGGAGAGGGGAGGGGAGAGATTCAGGAATTCTGGAAGCTCCCAGCTTCAGCTTACCTGTGTAGGGCTTTTGCATAAATTAACAAAAGTCTCCCCTTCCTCCAGCCCATGGCCAAAGGACACCCTTTCAGTGGAGTGGGAGCTATTACTTCAGTCCCTACCTCTACCCTCAGTCCAGGCCCAGCACCTTCGTCCAGACCCACTTCACAACTGTCTAGGGCAGCCCTGCTTGCCCTGAGTGTAGGGAGGCGCTGAACAGAGTTCCCTGAGTTTTCCTCCTAACTCTGCCCTGACTCTCAGGTCAGTCCAGAATCATCCTGGGCTTCAGTTTCCTTGTATATTGGGAAGGCCTGTCCTGTCTCCCTCTGGCTGTTCTGGAGATGAAGTGATGGAGCTGATGTAGATCCCGGAGTGGAGGGTTTTGATGTCAACCAAATGGATGCCTGTCATTTGAGGTCCTCCAGAGCTATTTACAGAAAGGGCTTCGTTGTCGGCTTTAAAAATATATATATGTTGCAGAAAAATTGGAAAGCAAAGGGGTATATTGTTCGGTCTGTCATGGCTAATATCATTCCTTCTGTCGGAAAAGAGGATGGAGAGGTGAGGGAGGGGAAGAGAGTAGAGCAGGACTTCTCAAAATGCCCAGCCTCGCTGGGAGACTGACACAGAAGGTCTGGAGAGGAGCTACAGTTCTAACAGGGACCCAGGTGGCATCCATTGAGGACTCAGTTCTAAGGGCCTAGAAGGCCCTGGTGCAGGTTGAAAGGATGAAGCCAGGTCTTCTTGCCCTGAGGGGCAGTGGGGGCAGTTCTTGCCAAGCTGGCAGGCCTATTTCTTGAAGTAAAGGGCAGGAGCACCCTTCCAGGCACCCAGGCATCAGCCTGGGCAGCCCCCCATAGAAACCGGGGGAGTAAAGGCCTCCAAGGCCCTATGCCCTGGAGCGGGGGTGGGGAGTACTGAGCTGGGGAGGCAGGGAAGGGCTGGGTTTCCCCAGATCAAAGCAGGTTCTCCAGCCTTTGATTCCCAAACAAGCAGCCTCTTTGCTGGGGTACTGGGGTTTGGGGCCAGGCTGGCCTTGGGGCCTGGGGAAAGTGGTGAGAGGCCCTGGCCTGCTCTTTCCTTTTGCATAACAGCTTGGCTGCCTAACAAAAGGGCGGTCCTTAAAAGGCCTTATGGGGCTGTTAAAAGCTTCCGGCAATGGTTTAATTGGGGGCGATTAAAGTGTCCTCCCCAGGAAGGCCTGCCCTTCAAAGGCCAGCCAGGCCCGGCTCCCCTGCCCTCCGCACCTCTCCTAAGAGAGCCTGGCCCTGCCATAGGCGTTGCCCCTCCCCCACCTCAGCAGCCCCCTTCCCTGTAGCTCCCTGCACACCTCAGGGGTCAGCGGACTGGACCCCTTGGCCAGCCTGTCTGGGGGGATTCCTCTCTGCCCCAGGACCATCAGCACCATTTGCTCACACAGTTTGGTCTCGTGGCTGGGTCTGGCGAGGGAGGGAGGGAAGGAAGGAGGGCTGAGTTCGAGACATAGACAGCCCCAGGAATCCGGAATCCGGGCTCCTCTGCAGCATTTTGGCCGTCTCTTCCCCCAAGCATCAGGGCTGGCCTCTGCCCCCCACGCCCCTTGAGCTTCTGTTAGCAGCCCTCTCCAGGGCCCTCGCCTGTTTGGAACTTCCGTGACTGTGGGGCGCATCTCCCTGCACACGCTGACCTTCCAGGTATCTACGAAGCACACTGCGCAGGTGTGGGAACTCCGAGGTGACCAGGCGGGGGCCCCGCCTTCAGGGAGGAGGGAGATAATGCAGGAGTGCACAGGCCAAGGCAGCAGGGTACGGTGTGAGGTGAAATGACACGGGGGCCAGTAGAGGACAGGAAGCAACGGGGCCTAGAGTCAGAATGTGACCAGCTCATATTGGCCCATTTGCCAACCCAGATGTTAATAGCAAGACCATAGCCAGCTTCACTAACCGACAGTTCACCCAACCACATCGGGATCTTGGGAGGGAGGTGGGGGAGACTGTCCCTCCAGACTGGAGACAGTTGCTTGTGGGCGCCTGGTTCAGACTCACCCTGCGTTCTTTGGCTGTTGATCTATAGGGACCTGGCTTAGGGGTGGTGTTGGATGCATTTCCTCTCTCACTCCAAGCCTTCTCCCTTCAGGGAGCTCTATCTCCTCCACAGGCCCTGCTCTGGGATCCCTGTCAATGCTGGTCCGAGATGAGGGTGCCAAGGCCCAGGGCCTCTGGGATGTCTACCTCTGCGTGTCAGCGCCGAAATGAGGCAAGGCCATTGTTTTCCCTGGGTGAGCACGGGAGAAAAGCAAGGTAGGGGCAAGGGGACTGGGGCCTGGAGTTTGCTGTAGGAAGCCTCCCTTCTTGGCCTCCGGGGGAGGGGTCCTGACTAGCCCTCCGCCCTCCTGACAGCTCTCCTATCTGGTTCCAGGAACGTGCCATGACCCTCAGAAGCCCAGGCAGAGCAGAGCCAGGGAAGCCAGGGCCCTAGGAGGGGCTTGGGGGTGGGCACAGGCCCTGAGCCAGCAAGAAACCTCCAGTGAAGGGCTCTGGACTGTAGATTGAGCGACTTGATAGAAACAGGAGCAGCTCACTGGCAGAGACGTATCCCCAGGGCAAGGCTCAGAGGGGTAACTGGGAAGAGGCTATCTGCTCTGCCCTGCTAGTCACTGTCTGGCTCGCTTGTCTGCCTCCCTGATTACCCACACCCAGACCCCATCACTCCTAGGTGACCAGCTGTCCCATTTGCCCAAGACTGAAGGGGTTCCCAGGGCAAGAGACTTTCAGTTCTGAAACCTGGACAGCCCAGACAAACTCTCATGATGTCCTCAGGATCCAGGGGTTTCTCAGTACAGGCTTTCAGCTCTAAAGCTTGAAAATCCCCAGGCTAACCAGAACAAGTTGGCCACCCGACTGGTACCCCTTAGACTGGCCTCTGCCCCTGTCAGTTCCTGACACAATGTCCAAAGGCCACCACCACCCTTCAAATGCCTCTTGTCCCTCCTCCTGCCCATGGGCTGGTGGAAGACTGAGATGTACCCGCCTGGCCTACAGGGATGCCAGGGGAGGAAAGGGACAAGGAAGTGCCAGCTTTGGGCAGCACCACCCCCAGCCCGCTCACTTGTCCCACCTCTCTCCAAGCTGGTTGCTGGGCCTGTGCCCTTTATCATACGCTCACACTATCTGGCCCCTGAAGGAGCATCGCCTCCTTACCCACCCCAGCTCTGCCCTGCCTCAGATAAGCCGAGGGGCCACCCCAGCAAGAAAGAGGCAAAGCTGTGGCCTGGCTCCTCCCCAGCCCTGAGCCTCCCTGCCTGACTTTTGGCTGGACATTGCCCCAGACAGCAGCAGGTCATTCTCTCAGGACTTACACATGGCAGATCCAAAGCACCTCCCCACCACTACTGGCCAAGGATGGTGGGCAGGAACTCCTATGTCCCCTGGACACATGAGAACATGGAAGCCAGTGAGTTGCCCAGGGTTCTGGAGCCAGACCTGTAGAATATTGGGCTGGAAGGGGCCCTGGAGAACATGACCAGGGGCTCTATGATGGAGACTCACGGGGGATGTGTTCTGAGTCTAGCTAGGGACACCAGACCCACAGTGAAGATTCAGCGCTGCCCTATTCCCACTGGTCTGTGCCAGCCTCCCAGCACTATCTGAGCCCAAAGCTGCATGGCCAACCACACGTAGGCTCCTGTCCCTCGGAAGGCCTCTGCCTGGGCTTCTCCTTCCACCGAGGCCTGCTCTTTGTTGCCAAGCTCAGCCTCGGTGTTGCTGTGGCTACAGTCACAAGCCTCCAAGGGTTCCTCTGCTCCAGGGCAGTGATGTTGCAAACCCTCCCTGACCACCTCCGCCCCAGTCATTAGTGTCGCTCTCTTCTTCCAGGCAGGGGCTGTGGCCACATAGAACTCCCTGTGGTCCTCAACCTTGCCATGTCCTTTCCTGCCTCCACTCACCCCAGCCTTATTGCAGGGAAGTGATGCCTTCCCTTTCCCTGGTGCTGTGGGGACCCTGTTGGTCCTTCAAGGGCCTACTTATGTGTCCCCTCCTCCAGGCACCTCCCCTGAACAGACCAGTCAGAAACACATTCTCCTTCAAAAGCCTGCAGCACATAGTATGTGCCAGGCACTGTACTGGACCTGGGTCTCATTTAGCCCTCGGAACAACTCCACACAGAGAGTACCCCACTGTGACCATCCCCATGTTATAGACAAGAAACAGTGGCACAGAGAGGTCAGATAACAGGCCCAAAGTCACACAGCTGGAAACAGATGGAGGCAGGATTCAGGTTCTGGCAGTTTAGATCCATGTCAGTCTGTCCTGGCTATCGTTGACGAGAAGCTCTTCAGGGTAAGGAGTGGTTCAGGACTGGCTTCCTGCAGGTGCCCTGTTAGTATTTGCTTAGAGAGCTCAGAGAAGGACCCCTCCCACAGGCCTCCCTTCAGCTCTCAGACCTCCTCTGGGAAGGAGTACAGGGAAGGACAAAATGCTGTTACCACTCAGCCCAATTGCTCAGGAGTCACTGCCTGGCTTCTTCCAGGCTCTCAGGGCCCAACCTGAGCACGGGATGTGAGGGGGACACCCAGGGAAGCCTGGGGGGTTGACTCCTGGGGGCCAAGAGTCTTGGGCTGAGGCTAGAAGAGGTGGCTCATGCCCTCCTACAGTGACAGTGTTCATGCGTGCACGCACGCGCGTGTGTGTTTGTGTGGGGATGGATGACTACTCTGGGTACATGTGTGACTCATGTGTGCCCTTGTGACAGGCTTGTGTTTGGACAGTCTGCTTATGTGCTTGCCTTTGTGTACATGGACATCCCTCATTTCATGCAAGCTTGCACGCATAAGTCCCACCCCCCCAACACCCACGTTCTCCCCATCGCTCAGCCTCACCCTCAAAGCCTGCTCTGACCCTCCGGCCTTCCCGCTGACCCAGTAGCCCTGACCTACTGACTTCATCCCAACACTACTGTCTTGTTTGGTTCAGTCCTGGAGCCTAGTCACCCTTGCTCCCTGAGGGCAAGGTTAAAGCCTTTTCAAATTGCTCCCAAAGCGGGGCTTAGGACAGGGACACAGCCTTATCAAGAAATACTCCTTGAATGGAATTAAACTCCACTGAAGGGAACTGCATCTCAGTGAATGGAAACAAGAACACACCAGCTTTTGTCTTTCACAGTTACCCTTTTGCTCTGTCTCTTTCCATCTGCACTTTCTCTAGCTTGTTTGCTGGAACGATCTTCAGCGTATAAAGTACTTCCTTGTACACCCACATCTCATTCAAATCTCATGACAATCCTTCAAGTTATGAATAATTATCCTTACTGCACAGAAGAGGAAACTGAGGCTCAGGGAGGCTACGTGACTTGTCCAAGGTCACACAGCCTGGAAGGAGGGGGCAGGGACTGGGCCTTCACGCCTGGATGGACAGCACCCCCAGCCAATCCCCACCAGTGACAGCCTCTAGGGGCAGAGGGCCAGCCAGGGCCTGGAGGAGATTCTTCCTGCCTCATACCTTCTCCAAGACCTGAGGTCACCAAGGGAAAGAGATACACCAGGCCCCCAGGGCCAGGGATGACCCCACGGGCCTGCACCCCCAGCAGCTTCTGCTAGTCGTAGAGAGACAACGAGGTCTGTGGACATTGTTCCAGAGCTTGTGGTTACTGATTTGACAACAGCCCTGTTCCTCCCCAGCCAGTCAGGGAGTTAATGATTAAGGAGGGGATTAAATATTAACCACCTGTCGGGCCATGGCGTAATGTCTCTGTCTGCACCTGAGCCTACCTAAAAATACCTCCCACCTGCCATGGGCCAGCCCTACACAGGGCCTCTAAGCCCCTTGCTTATGGCCCCTACCGCCCCACACACCCACCCTGCCCTGGCACTGGCCCTGGTCCATGGCTGCCCATTTCACTCCCCTATGCCTACAGCACAGACCCGAGGACTTTCTCTGTACGTGGCAGCTGCCAGGCACACTGCTGGGCACATTCCTTGTGGGCTTCCTGGTGGGGAGGATTTGCCTGAAGCCAGCTGCTGGTGTGTCCCTGGGGCTCCATCAGTAGGTTACATTCCTTCGTGTAACTTCATTTATCAGTGTTCTTATCTGCTCTCCCAAGTTCTTCCTCCTCCTAAAGACCCCTCTGAATCTGCATATACCAGGTCCCAACACCCAAGGCGACAGCAGCTCCCATTTATTTCACTAAAGAATTACAAAAGAGAGGCACCTCCTCCACAAGCCGTTCTTTTCTTTCTTTTTGCAGTCAGGATCTGGGCGCCCTCTGCCTCCAGGAAGCCTCTCAGATTAATCTGGCCCTAAACTCTCTCTAGACCTCTGTCCTCAACTTCTCTCAGGCCAGGATGATTCAGGCTGGTGTGGGCTGTGGCGCAGCTGCAGGAAACTGGCTGCATCTGTTAGAACAGTCCTTTGAAGTTCAACCAGCAGCCCCTGTGGCCCTCCAAAGGCTGGGGGTGGGACAGCTCTATCACACCCAAGCCTGCGGCCTGCCCAGGGGTGAGCAAGCCCGCAGCCAGCTTCCCTACTGCCAAACCACAGACGGTGCGACAAAGGGCTTGCTCCCTCTTCTAGAAAAATTGAAGTTTTTGGGGTTTTTTTTGAGACTGAGTCTCGCTCTGTTGCCCAAGCTAGAGTGCTCTGGCATCATAGATCACAGCAATCTGAAGTTCTTGTGCTTAAGTGATAATCCTGCCTCATCCTCCCAAGTAGCTGGGACTATGGGAGCCCTCCAGCACACATGGCTAGGTTTTTTTTTTTATTTTTAATAGAGACGGGGTCTGGCTCTTGCTCAGGCTGGTCTCAAACTCCTCTGCGCAAGCTATCCTCTTGCCTTGGCCCCCCTGAGTGCTAGGATTACAGGGCTGAGCCCCACCTCTCCACCCAAAGAAATTGGAATTTTTTATGCTCTCATTTCTTTTTCTTTCTTTCTTTCTTTTTTTTTTGTAGAGACAGAGTCTCACTTTATTGTCCTCAGTAGAGTGCCGTGGCATCACACAGCTCACAGCAACCTCCAACTCCTGGGCTTAGCCGATTCCCTTTCCTCAGCCTCCCAAGTAGCTGAGACCACAGGCACCCGCCACAACGCCCGGCTATATGCTCTCATTTCTGCTCTTGGGGAAGCCCCAAGTGAGCACTGGCCTGGCCTGTACCTCCCTCTATGTAGGTCCCATTGAACAACATTCTTGCTGCAAGCCTAGTGACAGGCATTATCATGCCCATTTTACAGATGGGAAACTGAGGCTGGGTGACATTGAAGGACTTAGGCTGGTTCAAACAGCTAGGAAGCAGCCAAGGCTAGCCTGCCTGACCTGAAATTAATACAAAATTTAAAAGAACCTTGGGGTGGCACCTGTGGCTCAAGGGAATAGTGCACTGGCCCCATATGCCGGAGGTGGTGGGTTCAAACCCAGCCCCGGCCAAAAAAAAAAAAAAAAAAAACTAAACTAAAAGAACCTAGCACTGTTCTCCTTCCCACAGCTGTCTCAGCCCCAAACTCAGCTCTGTTCCAGCCCTGGTTCCCAATCATGTCTTTACTTTTGACTTTCTCTCACCTATATTGATACTCAAACACTTGACAAGCCCTGGTGGCCCCCTACTTGGGACAAATGATTTCAGTTCTTCCAAGCAGTCCCCTTAGTGCTTTCTGCTTCCCTCTAAGAGTTTTCACTACAAGATGTTTTGCTAAGCTTCTTGCAGAGACCTCTAGAAGAACCCAGCGTTTTCCTTCCTCTCCAAGTTGTAAGTCATCTTACCACAACAGGATGGGAGAATCAACATTGCACCGTGGTGTCCTCACACCATCACTTGTTTACAGATGAGGAAACCAAGGTGCCGGAGGTCAAGTGCCTCGCTGGCCAGAGGGCACCCTTGTGAGTTCCTCAGGGCAATGGTGGGACTGAGGAAGAGGATGGCCTATGATTAACACTAAGGCGGGGAGCTGCCTCTTGGAGCCGTAGCCCCTGTTTCAGAGGTGAAACCTCAGCTCACGCTTGGTAGCCTCAACTTCCCACCCCCCTTCTCCCCTGGCATCCTTCCCTGAACCACTGATCTGAGAACATACTCCCCCATCTTTGACATTGACCCCAAGTTTTCCCTGCCTGCCCTCCTCCAGTTAGCTCAGAGGCCCAAATCTCTACTCTAGGGCCACAGACTGGGCCCGCTATCTGCCTTTTTGCTCTGTTTCTGTTTCTGTCTCTCTCTGTCTCTCTCTCTCTCTCTCTCTCACACACACACACACATACACTCTCTCTCTCTCTCTCAAATTCAGATGAATCAAGCAGAGCAGAGAGAAGGAAAGTAACACCCAAGACTAAATTGGTTTTTAACTGGGGATGCTCGGATTTTAATTTGCATCTCTTCTCCATACCTTTGCATGAGTTGCTGTGAAAGTTCTCCATTTCCCGTAGAACACTGAGTAGTAACGAAATTCTGGTCCCCAGGGGGCCACCAAATGCCTTGGTGGGTCTTAAGCTCTGGGCCCTGGAATGCAAGGGGAATAGAAAGGGGACAGAGTAGCAGGTTGAATTTGGGGCTGACTAGCAGGCACGTGAGGAACAGCAGTTCCCAGGCTGGGGCCCAGAGGAAGCTCCGGGGTCTTGGCTGCCTTCTTGTGGCAGGGTCCCCTGACTGTGCCCCCTGCACTTGCAGACCACTGCCAGGAATTTTCCATAGGCCCATGTGCATAATGAGGTACAGCTCCTGGGCCCATTTATGGAAGGTATCAGAGAAGCAAAAGGATGGACTCCAACAAAGGAAGGACACCAGACACACTAAGGTAAGGCCAGAAGAAAAGAACACCCAGGGCCAGGTGTACTGGTTCACATCTGTAGTCCTAGCACTTTGGGAGGCCGAAGCAGGAGGATCACTTGAGCTCAGGAGTTCAAGATCTGTCTGGGCAAAGTGAGACCCCATCTTTACTAAAAATTGAAAAATTATCCAGGCATGGTGGCATGCACCTGTAGTTCCAGCTACTCAGGAGTCTGAGGTAGGAGGATCACTTGAACCCAGGAGTTTGAGGCTATAGTAAGCTATAATGATGCCACAGTGACACAGTGAGACTGTCTCAAAAAAAGAAAGAAAGAGGGCGGCACCTGTGGCTCAGTGAGTAAGGCACCAGCCCTATATACCAAGGGTGGCAGGTTCAAACCCAGCCCCAGCCAAACTGCAACAAAAAAATAGTTGAGTGGCAGGCACTTGTAGTCCCAGCTACTTGAGAGGCGGAGGCAAGAGAATCACTTAAGCCCAAGAGTTGGAGGTTGCTGTGAGCTGTGACACCATGGCACTCTACCGAGGGCACTCTATCTCAAAAAAAAAAAAAAAAAAAAAAGAAAGGAAGAAAGGCTCGGTGCCTGTAGCCCAAGTGGCTAAGGCGCCAGCCATGTACATCTGAGCTGGCAGGTTCGAATCCAGCCTGGGCCCGCCAAACAATGACAGCTGCAACCAAAAAATAGCTGAGTGTTGTGGCGGGCGCCTATAGTCCCAGCTACTCAGGAGGCAGAGGCAGGAGAATCGCTTGAGCTCAGGAGTTAGAGGTTGCTGTAAGCTGTGATGCCACTGTACTCTACCCAGGGTGATAGCTTGAGTCTCAAAAAAAAAAAAAGGAAAGAAAAGAAAAGAAGGAAAGGAAAGGGAAGAGGAGGAGAGGGGAGGGGAAAGAAAAGAAAAAAAAAAAAGAACACCGAGAAGAGGAAGACCCAGGACTGAGGGTGCTAGACTGGTGGGTCCTACTCTGTAGGCGACATTGGGCCCGACGCTAGCTCTCCTGCCTGCACATTGGCTCTTCTTCAACTTCTTCCCCACACAACCAGAGACAAGATTCTAGGCAGTCAGGGCTCTGATCTGGTGCTATACCCCTTGCTGGGTGACCTTAGGCAAGTCTCCATCCCTCTCTGAGCCTTAGTCACCTCCCCAGTAAATGGGGAAAGGATGGTTTTCGCATTCACAAGCCCTCCCATGTCCATTCTGTAGCACCCTAGCCCAGCCCCTCCTACTCCCCTGTGGCTCAGGAATCTTCAGTGTCTACTTCTAAGATCAAGTTCAAATTCAAGTGGTCAGAATCTTCGAGATCTGGTGCCACCCAGCTTAATCAGTCTCAACTTTTTAAAATTTTTTCTTTTTTTGAGACAGAGCCTCAAGCTGTCATCCTGGATAGAGTGCTGTGGCATCACAGCTCACAGCAACCTCCAACCTCTGGGCTCAAGCGATTCTTCTGCCTCCGCCTCCCAAGTAGCTGGGACTACAGGCGCCCGCCACAACGTCGGCCATTTTTTGGCTGCGGCTGTGATTGTTGTTTGGTGGGCCCGGGCTGGATTTGAACCCATCAGCTCAGGTGTACGTGGCTGGCGCCTTAGCCCGCTGAGCCACAGGTGCCAAGCCCAACTTTTTGTTTTTTGACAGTCTAGCAGGGCCAGTTCCTCCTGGCCCCTTGGGTGCTTGCTCCAGCCTCATTTTCTTTCTCCACCAAGTTCTCCCTTCAGGAACACCTGCCTCCTCTTGCAGTGCCAGCTTCAGAGACATGCAACCATGTGGCCTAATGCTCTGTTAATGCTATCTGAAGTTTAAAAATTGTAGTGGGGAACTTTGACTTTTCATTTCGCACTGGGCTCCACAAATTGTGTATCAGCCCTGCCTTCTCTACCTATCAGCCCCTCCTGCGCCCCACCTCCCCCTGGAGTCCTCACTGACCCAGAATAAGGTCTTCCCTGGGATGTAGGCATGGGGCCAGAACTACAGGCCCCAGAGGAAGAAGCAGAGACCCTCAGACGTCACAGGCCTCGGCCTTATGTCACCTGAGAAAATAACACAGGAATTCCCCAAGGGCAGGGCTTGCCTTTCCCTGCCTCAAGATGTAGGGCTGTATCCTGTGGGCCAAGTCCACTGCAGGCCCCACCCTCACCCTGCAGCCACAAGGTATGGCAGTGACCTTAACCTCTGCTTACCTGGTGAGCCCACTTGTCAGGTGGGGACAGAGCCAGATCCGAAGGGGCTGTATTCCCACTGACATCCTAGGGCTACAGAGGCCTTGGGCTAGTCCTTGACCCCAAGAACTGGCTGTAGGTGAGCTGGGGTGAGTCTGACCTAACCAGCCTTCTGCTTTTCCTCCCAGCACAGCCCTATACATAGCAGGTACCTGCCTGCCTGCCTCTAGGCCTCTGCTAATGGAATACCCTTCTGGCATTTCTTAGGCGGCTAACCCCACTGGCCCGTGAACATCTGACTGGAGACTCTCTTTCCCTGAAACTCGGCCTCCCCAGGGCTTCCCAGGCTGCTCCCTTGAATGTACATGTGGGCCTGCAGAGGGCTAGGCTGTCATCTGCTCCCCAGGACCCCTACCAGGGGGGACCTGAGATCAAGTGTATGGTGTGAAAGGAGCTTGAAGGTGAGGGGCTGTGAGAGTGGTGATGAAGCCAGAGTGCTCCACCTGCCCTCAGCATAAGAGCTGCATTTTACAAGCCTGTGTGCAGGCATCACAGGGTGGTGGTAGGCTCCCTAAATGAAGAGGCCTGCTCCAGCATGCTAGGAAGAAGGCTTGCCGGCAGCAGGAGACCAGGGTGATGTCTGGGCCTCAGCTGCCTGGCTCAGCAGTATTCTGCACCGAGGCAGAGGCTGAACAACTTGAGCTCTCAAAAATCTCCAGGGCTGAGCACTTGCACATCCAAGTGACTACAAGGTGAGGCTCCTACACACTCCCAGCTCCCCTCCCCAAGCCCCCAGCTCCTCAACCTATTCCCCAGCCAGAATCCTCCCTCTATCGGCCCAGCTGGCTCCCAGTTCAGCTGCAGAAACGGCCAAACCTCTCTCTGGAACCCAAACAGGAAGTCGGGGAGAAGGGGGCCAACGGCTGGGCATCTCTGAGGCTCCTCCAGGAAACATGTGGGGAGGTGGGAGGAGGTAAAGACAGGCCTACTCTCCTGCAGCCCCCAGGGCCAGGAGCCCCCCAAACCTGTCTCACTTCCTCATCCTCTAAAGTGAAAGCGTCCCCCAATCGACTCCCCAGTGGCAGGGAGCCAAAAGGACCCGGAGGAAAGCAACAGAGGGTCTCTTTGGTACTTAGGTACTCTCTTGCTCCTGGGCCACTTTTTTTTATAATAGACTTTGGTTTTTAGAGTTTTAGGTTCACAGGAAGTACAAAAGTCCTATGTACCCTCTTCCTCTCCCATTATCAATCTCTCTCGCCAGGGTGGTTCTTTTGTTACAACCAATGAAATCTACAGTGACACAACGTTAGCACACAAAGTCTGTAGTTGACATTAGGGCTCAGTCTTGGTGTTGTACGTCATGTGGATTTGGACAAATGGATGATGACATGTATCCACCATGACAGCATCATGTGGCTTAGTGTCACTACCTTCAATTGTCTGTCCTCCATCTGTTCATCCTTCCTTCTCCCAATCCCTGGTGACAACCGATCTTTTTACTGTCTTTATAGTTTTGCTTTTTCCAGAATGTCATATAGTTGGAATTGTATAATAGATAGCCTTTTAGGGCTCGGTGCCCGTAGCTTAGTGGTTAGGCACATACACCGGGGCTGGCAGGTTCAAACCCAGCCCAGGCCTGCTTAACAACAATCACAACTACAGTAAAAAAAAAATAGTCAGGCGTTGTGGTGGGTGCCTGTAGTCCCAGTTACTTGGAAGCTGAGGGAAGAGAATCACTTAAGCCCAAGAGTTTGAGGTTGCTGAGAGCTGTGACGTCATGGCACTCTAGCGAGGGCAATATAGTGAGACTCTCTCAAAAAAAAAATAAATAAATAAAATAATATACAGCCTTTTCAGATTGGCTTCTTTCATTTAGTAACATGCATTGAAGTTTTCTCCATGTCTTCATGGTTTGACAGCTTACTCTTTGTTTTGTTGTTTTTTGAAACAGACTCTCACTTTGTCACCCTCAGTGGAGTACTGTGCCGTCACAGCTCACAGCAACCCCAAACTCTTGGGCTTAAGCGATTCTCTTGCCTCAGCCTCCTGAGTAGCTGGGATTACAGGCAACTGGCACAGCACCTAGCTAATTTTAGAGTCAGGGTCTTGATCTGGCTCAGGCTGGTCTCGATCTCATGAGCACAGATAATCCACCAGCCTCGGCCTCCCAGAGTGCTAGGATTACAGGTGTGAGCCTTCACACTCAGCCTTAGACGTAAGTTTTCAACTCGTTTGGGTCAATGGCAAGGAGTATGACTGCTGGATCTTAGGTTAAGAGGATGTTTTATTTTGTAAGAAGCTGCCAAACTGTCTTCCCAAATGGTTATACCATTTTGCATTCTTATTAGTGAGGAATGAGTTCCTGTTTTTCTACCTTGTCATCAATATTTGGCTTTGTCAGTGTTTTAGATTTTGTCTATTCTAATAGATGTGTCCTGGTATTTCATTGTTGTTTTAATTTTTTTTTTTTTTTTTTGAGACAGAGTCTCAAGTGATCTTCTTGCCTCAGCCTCCCAAGTAGCTGGGTCTATGAGTACCTGTCACAAGGCCCAGCTATTTTTAGAGATGGGGTCTTGCTCTGGCTCAGGTTGGTCTTGAACTCCTAAGCTCAGGCAATCCACCCTCTTTAGCCTCCCAGAGTACAAGGATTACAGGCATGAACCACTATGCCCAGACCTTGTTTTAATTTTTAATTCACAGTTCCCCAATGACATATGATGTTGAGCTGGGTCACTTTCTTTTTTCTTTTTTCACTCTGTTGCCCAGGACAGAGTGCTATGGAATCAGCCTAGCTCCCAGCAACCTCAAACTCCTGGACTCAAGCAATCCTCCTGTCTCAGCCTCCTGAGTAGCTGGAACTACAGGTCCCCGCCACAATGCCAGCTAATTTTTCTCTTTTTAGTAGAGACAGGGTCTTGCTCTTGCTCAGGCTGGTCTCTAACTCCTCAGCTCAAGAGATCCGCTTGCCTTGGCTTCCCAGAGTGCTAGGATTATAGGTGTGAGCCACTGCCCCCGGCCTGGCTGGGTCATTTTTAAGGTAGGTTTTCCTTAAATAATCCTGAGACTGTATTAATCTCATTTCTTCTCAAAGGTTGAGGCACCCAGACGGAGAGGTACCTGGATCTGAGGCTCTGCTGTCACCAGGTCACCGTTGGCCTTGGCAAGTCAGTTTACCAAGCTGGCCCCCAGTTTCCCAGCCTGTGAAATGGACTCACAACACACTTCCCACCTGATGGGTGTGCGGGGGTTTGAAGGTCATGGCATGGCATGGTGGTCAGTGGTGACTGATGCAAGAGAACACATGGAGCCCAGCTGGCCAGAGCTGGGGCAAGGTTGGGATACTGCCTCCCCAACCCTGGAGCCCCCAGTGTTTCCCCTAGGCACCCAAGGATTAGCCAGTAGTGCATGGGCCCTGTCCACACATCTGCTGCAGGAATGTAGGAAGGCTTCGTGAAAGGACACAGGGCAGGGTTCAGCAGAGAGCCAGTGGCCACTCTGTTCTTCCAGCTCCACTGTCCATCTGCTGCAAGCCTGAAACCAGAGGCTTAAACAGGACAGGACAGGCAGCAGTGGGACGTGCAGATCTAGGGAAACCTCAAGCGAGCAGACAGAGGCCCTCGTGTTTGCCCCAACAGTAAAAAAGTAAGTACTCTGGAAGGCTTAGCTCAATAGCAGAGAGGCTCGAAAACCTGAGGACTGGCCTAGGATCCTCAGAGTTTCCCAGCCAGCAGGAGGGTAGACACCTTCCAACAGCCTTGGGGCCTTTAGCCTCTTGTCCCGAGTCAGGCCCTGTCCCCAAACAGCAAGGCTCAACAAAATTATATCCCTTCCCCACCAACTTTCATTACCTCTTTCTTTTTGACATAACAGAAAAAGAACAGAATGAGGGCAGGGCTCAGGCCTGTAATCCTAGCACTCTGGCAGGCCCAGGTGGGTGGATTGCCCAAACTCAGGAGTTTGAGGCCAGCCTGAGCCAGAGTGAGACCCCATCTCTAAAAATAGCCAGGCGTTGTGGTGAGCTCCTGTAGTCCCAGCTACTCAGGAGGCTGAGGCAAGAGAATCTCTTGAGCCCAAGAGTTTAAGGTTGCTGTGAGCTATGACGCCACGCACTCTACCAAGGGCAACAAAGTGAGACTCTGTCTCAAAAAAGAACAGAATGGCCCATAATCCCAAGTGCTCAGATAACATCTATTGACATTTAAAAAAATAACAAATGCACATGGTAGTAGGAAAGTCAAACAAAAGAGAAAGTTATAAAATAAAAGTAAAACTCTCCCTCCACTCTTCCCCCAGCCTCTCGCTGAAGGTGACTAGTTAATAGTTTTTTACAGGGTCTGCCAGAAAAAAGTGTTATGCCACAGCAGCACATATGTCTACACATGTGTGTGTTAAGGAGAATTTTGGGGCTGGATTGTAGGGGCTAACACCTGTAATCCAGCACTTTGAAAGGCTGAGGAAGGAGGGCCACTTGAGGCCAGGAGTTCGAGACCAGCTTGGGCAACATAGTGAGACTTGATAGCTACAAAAAGTAAAAAAGTTAGCCAAGCATGGTGGTGAGCACCTGTAGTCCCAGTTACTCAAGAGGTCGAGCGAGGAGGATTGCTTGAGCCATGAGTTCAAAGTTGCAGTGACCTATGATTGTGCCACTGCATTCTAGCAGTGACAGAGGAAGACCCTATCTCCTAAAAAAAAAAAAGAGAGAGAGAGAGAATATACAGGCTGTGATGTTGTGCTGTAAGGCAGGGTTCTTCCCTTAGCTTTGTAACTCTTCCTCACAGCTTAGATGTCCTGGTACCCACATGAAGATGCAGCACGTTCCATGTGGCAGTGTTTGGCCACATGGAACCTGCTATCTCATGCATATCATGGACATGCTGTGATGGGACTGGTCCCCTGCAAACAGGCCTCTACCAGGTGACCAGCCTCTTGTTAGAGCTTTTTCTTTCTTTCTTTTTCTTTTTTAAAGACAGATTCTCCCTCTGTTGCCAAGCAACAGTGCTGTGGCCTCAGCCTAGGTCACAGCAATCTCAAACTCCAGGGCTTAAGAGATCTTCCTGCCTCAGCTTCCCAAGTAGCTGAGACTATAGGCTCCCAGAAAAACATCCGGCTAGTTTTTCTGTTTTTAGTAGAGAAGGGGATCTCGTGCTTGCTCAGGCTGGTCTCAAACTCCTGGGCTCGAGCAGTCCTCCTGCCTTGGTCTCCAAAGGGTGTCTCCAAAGGGTGCTAGGATTACAGGTGTGAGCCACTATGCCTAGCTTGTTAGAGCATTTTTTTTTTTTGAGACAGAGTCGCATTATGCTGCCCTTGGGAGAGTGCCGTGGCCTCACAGCTCATAGCAACTTCCAACTCTTGGTCTTCAGCGATCATCTTGCCTCCACCTCCCAAGTAGCTGGGACTACAGGAGCCCGCCACAACACCTGGCTATTTTTTGTTGCAGTTGTCATTGTTGCTTAGCTGGCCCAGGCTGGGTTCGAGCCTTCCAGCTTCGGTGTATGTGGCTGGTGCCGTAACCACTGTGCTATGGCCACCAAGCCTCTTAGAGCATTTTTTTTTTTGCGATTTTTGGCAGGGGCTGGGTTTGAACCTGCCATCTCCGGCATATGGGGCCAGCCGGAGTCCTACTCCTTTGAGCTACGGGCACTGCCCTGTTAGAGCATTTCTAATGCTCACTGTCCTCTTTCCTAATCACTTCTGGTCACCTTAGAGGCCAGAAATCAGAGCTGTAATTAAGCCAAGGCAGGCAGAGTGAGGCCCTGGGGACAAGGGAGGTCTGGTGGCCTTGGGCAAGCCACGAGCCTTCTCTGAACCTCAGCTTCTTTCTCAGTAACATGGGGCAACTCTGCTCTCTTAAGGTGAAGCAGAGATTTAAAAAAGACAGTGTGGGGCGGTGCCTATGGCTCAAAGGAGTAGGGTGCCAGCCCCATATACCGGAGGTGGAGGGTTCAAACCCAGCCCTGCCCCCCAAAAAAGACAGTATGATCTAATAAATGGCCTTCCTGTACCTTCTGGAACTTGATGGCCATTTGATGAGATGAAAGTTCCCCACCTAGGCCTCCAGAGAACAGTAAAGGTAGGGGAATAACAGATGAGGAAACAGAGGCACAGAGAAATTGAGAAACTTGCCCAAGGTCACACAGCTGTGGGAAACCCAGGATGGAAAGGAGTCAGTCTGGCTTCAGAGGCTGTGTTCTGGAATACTAGGGGGTGGCAATGGTGACTGCTGTGGAAAGGTGGGGCCATGTAGAAGTGCCCAGGAGGGCTGGGCTGTAGGAAGCCGGGTGAGAAGGAGCCCGGGGAGAGCGCGGCCTAAGGGAAGCAAAGGGACCTTTTAAACTGGACAGGGTGTGGGAGCTCACTCACCCATTCACAGGGCAGGGCAGGGGCCTCCAGCCTCGCTGTCCCTCTCATTCCACGGAGTCCAGTGCCAGGCGGCTCTCTGTGGACTCAGACTTCACTAGGAGAAGGGACCATAGGAATGTGTGCGGGACGGTGCCCAAAGGGGTGGGAGGAAGGCCCTGACGTTATTCAGCACCCCTATGTGCCAGGTGAGGTGTATTACCTGTATTATATGTCACTGACTCCTTACACAACAGATAATTTTACTGCTAAGGGGGTAAAGTTAGCGGGCCATACATCTGCCCCACCCAGGAAGCATGAGGGCAGGGGACTGCGTGTGTCCCTTAAGGCGAGGGGCCAGGGGAGAGTGATGGTGCCATCCTGACCTCCCCACTCTGAACAGGGTGCTTCTACTGCCCACAGGCCCGCACACAAGGCCAGCCTCAGGCCCCCTCTTCCCTGGGTTACCCCTTCCTTTTATTGATTGATTGATTGATTGTGGTTTTTGGCTGGGGCTGGGTTTGAACCCGCCACCTCTGGCATTTGGGGCCGGCGCCCTACTCGTTTGAGCCACAGGCGCTGCCCCAGTTACCCCTTCCTTTTTGCTGCCCTGTACTTTGTACGATTGATTGTCTGTCGGGTCATAGCTTTCTAGCTTTCCGGTTTTTACTCACCTGTCTCCCTGGTTTGGGTTTCTACCTTGGTGAAGAGAATTCTCTCTCTCCTTCCCTTCTGCACATTCACAAGGAAGCATGGCCTGCTTGTGCGGGCATCTTCAAAGAACTCTCAGGAATGGACCCCAGATTAAGAGGACCTTGAACCTCTGGCCCAGTTCAAGCCCCACGGTGGATGGAGCCTTGACCTCAGGGTCCTAGGCTCAGCAGCCTACCTGGGTTATAGAATGCCCCCTACTTCAACAGTGGGCTCCCTGCCACAGTCCTGGCTCAAGTTGAACTTGGAGCATAAGGCCCTTATGGTCAAAAGAAGAAAGCGTAGGCCTCCTCTCTTGCCCTTGGACAAAGCTAGTATATAACAGGGATCCTGACCTCCGAAGCCTTGATCTAGCACACCTGGTTCCTACATAGCCCCAGGTAACTGGCCTGCCCTGCCCACCATCTTCCTCTGAACTCACCGAGCTCAGAGAAAGGGAGAACAGCTGGACTGGGCACCATCCACACTGTGATGAGGTCAGAGGGGAGGCTGTGCTATGGATAGGTGTAATCCCAGAAGCCTTTCTGCAAGAGGTGGCATGATTCAGTCAAAGGCATTGACAGGGCACTGGGGCAGGGCCCTCATTGGACAGGAGCAAAGATTCTGGCATAAGTGTGCAATGGGCAGGAGGACACAGAGAATGCAATCATTGCCTCAAGTATTTGGTAAGCACCTATGTGCCGGATTCTGAGGTCACAGTAAAAAAGCTGTCTCCCTACCCTCCCGAAAATCCCTGGAGCTATCACTGTAGTGGGTGACAGGAAATAAAAGACAAAATATGTAAACCATGTAGTGTGTTTGATGGTGATGGCACTGCGGAGAGGAAGTAGATGGAAGGAGGAGTGCTGGGTGCGGGTGCAGCAGGCAGGCTGCTGAGTGAGATAATAGGATGGGGCTTGGGGCCATTCTCCCAGACCCCAGTGCAGGGGCAACAGGGAGGACAGGGCTGGAGCACCGAGGAGCAGCCTGTGTTTCCAGGTCAGGCCAGTGCAGGCCAGAGCCTTCCAGGAGTGTGGACTGATGGGCAAGTCACTCTGAGGGTCTGGAGCTTGATTAAGCCAGGGAGGGAGGAGGATGGGCCTACCCCAGGGACCCCCTAATGCTGTGAGAGCCAGGCCTGTGTCCCCAAGGGAAACTCAGCATGGAGAGAGTGCAGAGGACAAGGCTGGGACTACGTCAGAGCACCTCGGGCCTGTGCCACAGTGCCTGCCTCCTCTAAGGGACAGGGTGGCCCTGTGGCCCCCTCTTCCTGGAAGCCCACCTTTTAACCCTCCCCTCCCAGGGGGGGAAAGATGAGGGTGCCCATTCTTCTGAGAGGACAATGCCCTCAGGCTAATCGGAAACATTTTTAAGGCCAGAAAGATATTCACCTCGCCTCTACCTACCCTGACCTGGATGAGAAATGTTGGCCTTTTGTTAATGGTTCTGGGCAAGGAATCAGCAATTTGTAGTTGCAGAATCTTGGGAAAGCCATTTCTCCAGTCTTCCTCACCTGTAAGATGGGGTAAAATGCTGGCTCCAGTCATACCCTTAAAGGGCAGCTGTAGCTGACATGTACTGACCACCGAACGGGGCCCAGGCACTAAGCCAAGCCCTTCTCGCAACAGTATTGCGTGCAATCCTCTCAGTTATCCTGTGAGGAAAACACAGTGACTATTCCCATTTTCCAGATGAGGAAAATGAGGCTCAGAGAGGTCCATGAGTTGTCTAAAGTCATAGTTAAGTGACTCCAGAGACCCTATTCTCTGTAAAAGATTCCATTCTATTCTATTCAGCTACTCCATCAACTAACAGTTAAAAGGACTAACTATAGGGCTGCTACTGAGTAAGCCACAGCCTTTATTGGAACATCTAGTGGCTGCCCAGCTGGCTCTACTGCCCCTTGGGAAGGCAGAGGGTGGGAGGCAGAAGACTTCAGAAGAGATGTCACCCTCTAAGAGCACGGAGGTGTGGAGGTACAGGGCTTGGCCAGGAGAAGTTGTGAATACAGGCTCCGCCACCAGCCACTTCTAGGGTGTGGCCATGTAACCAAGGAGAGTATAATCATTCTCTGCAGGGGTTGTCCCTCACATAATGGTAGTACTGCCACCATCTAGGCTCAGCAGACAATGACACGCCATAATGAGGTCACCTCCTTGAGGGACTGTGTTTAGCAGAGAGTGTGCCCCATAACTTGTGGCCATTACTATTAAAATGAGCAAGTGGAGAATAAGGATTGATTGTGCCTGGCCAGGTGTCCGGCTGTGTGGCCAGAGGTGCAGAAGCAAACCCTCCACAGAGAGCCTTCCAGGAGAGCCTCCGTGCACTGCTGAGGGGCTGGCTGGAAGGAAGATGTCTGTGCTGGAGACGTGGTGTGGGGCAGGAAGGAGGTGCAGCTCTGAGTGTGCTGGAGGCAGACAGAGACAGCGACAGCTGGCCGTGAGGCCATCCCACAGGTGCGAGGTCCATGCTGGTTCACTGCAGGGTGATGGGCACCATCATCCCCGCCAATGCCGGGCGGAGGCCTCTGGGACACGGAGCCCGTGAAGAAAGAGAGGCCTTTGAGGGGTAAGGAAGGTTGTGTTCCACCTTTGTGGGCGAAGCATGGCCTCCAGCAAGAGAGGCTCTCCTTCTGGTCCTGTCCCTTGGGCCGGGATCAAGCCATGCAGATGGTGACTCCTTCAGAGCTTTTGTGCCCCTGGGCCTCAGCCCACGTGCCCCTGGTATCGCCCTGCAGTGCTAAGGCGGCGGGTAGAGAGGACCGGAAGTCCTGTGCTTTCCAGGGCCTGCTTGTGGCAGGGCAGGGAAAGGCATAGAATGGTGTTTACATTTTCCCTCCTTTCCCTTCTGGTGGCCCAGCCAGCCTGGCGGTTACACCACTGCGGTTTGCTGGCCGCAGGGAGGGCCCCCATTACATAACCTGACACAACTGCCCTAGAACACACACACTATCTCTGTCACACACACCACCGCACATGCTCCGTCCCACCAGACTCAACCCACACTACGCACACAGAGACACACCTCACGCACTCACATACACGCCCTTTCTCACAGGTCCTCAAAGCATTTCCGCCGCCTCCCCAACGGTTTGGGTGGGAGCACCTTCTCTTCACCCTGTCCCTGCCCCTCAGACCCCTAGGGCCCTGAACCCAGCGGGACTGACCCCAGTCTGTCCTGGGGCTCCCAGCTGACAGCCTCAAACTTTGGCAACAGTCCAGGAGGTGGACAACTGTGGGACAATCTGGGAACAGGACAGGGAGATGGAGAAAGACCAGACCTCTGGGCAGGGCCCCTGAGATGGACTCCAGAAACTCAGAACATGTAAACCAGGGATGGACAGTGGACACGGCCTCCGAGGGCCGCTGGGGGGTATTAAGTGAAACATTTTCAGAGGGTTACTGTGATGGCAGGTTTCAAGGTTTTAAATGCATGTTACTCTCCCCAGAAACACATGCACCCCCTGAGACCCAGCAATGCTTTAGTGGTTCATCTGATGGAGATAATTCACCCAAGGGCCTGAATATAAAAATGTTTGTGTTGCATTGTTTGTGAAAGCAAAATAATGCATAGCCTCAGGGTCCATCTCAAGGGCCCTCGTAACAGCAGTCCCATGCAGCCCACATGCCAAGTGAGGAGGGCGGCCTGCTGGGCAGGAGGTACAGCATGACCTCATTTTGTCAACTGAAACCATATATGAATGTGTGTGTATAAATATTTATAGATAGCTGCATAACCAAGTCTCTGGAATGCCTCACACAAAGGGGTTACCTAATGGTCACCTTTGCTGAGACTGAAGAGAAGGTTAAGAGGGACTTTTTCATTTGTCCATATTGGAATCCAGTGTATGCTCTTTGGTTATTTACAATAAGCAGGCATGAGTTTGGAATAAGAGAGGGAAAAAATCAAAGGCTCCCTCTACCAAGGAATGGTGCAGCTCCCCCTCTTCTGAGCAGATGGGGCTCCAGCCCTCTCCATGGCCCCACCATTCCTAAGCCAGGAGGCCTTGGGCAAGTGTCTTTTCTTCCTGAGCTTCATTTTCCTCATCTGTCAAATAGAAGAGAATAGTGCCAGTGGCACAGGGAATCTGGTTTTGTTGGGGGCTGCAAGGAGGAACATGACATTCTTGCATTGAGGGAACTTGCAGGCTAGAGAGGAAGACTGACGTAACCAGCTGTCGTGGGACAACATGATGTGATGATGGCCTGCAAAGGGCCGTGGGTGGGCCAGGAAGGGGTGGAGGGGTGAGATCTGAGGTTGAGATTCAGCCTGGACTGGCTGACGAGAGAGGAGAGGTGAGGAAGCAGGGGATGATGGGGGTGTCCCTGGCACAGGAAGGCAAAGGACCAAGGGCGGGAACAGCATCTTTAGGTGGGTGAGCTCTGATGAACGTGGAGCAGAAGAGAGAGACTTGCAGGCTGTAAGGGCCTCAAGCAGCACGTGCTGTGGCTGAGGGGACCCTTCACAGTGTCCTGGGGCAGAGAGGACTATGGTCACAGAAGTGTCTTACTAGCTTGCCCCAGAGGAATGGTGGCTGGGAGGATGGCCAGACAGGGCTCCTGGTGACAACAGGAGAGGCCTGAGTTGCAACAGTTGTAACCAGAGAGAAAGGGGCAAAGTCAAGGCCTAGTACATTGATTTTTCAACTGGTGTGCTATGAGGGGCTCTTAGGTATGCTTTCTACCAGGGGCAGCAGAGTGAGACTGAGTCTTAAAAAAAAAAGGGGGGGGGGAGATTAATTAAATTATGTTTGA